>CM042322.1:38447044-38474544 GCA_023566125.1 Zingel zingel | reverse complement strand
CCCAACTCCTGGTCTTTGTCACGCCCAACATTTGCATCGGCTCCACCACTGACCGAGGTCAGCTTAGTCTTCTGGATCTAGCTAGGTCACGCAGATCTCCAGGGATCCGCTATTTAATTACTCAATTCACTTCTGAGACTTTTTTATGCGAGAAATCAACTACGTAGAGGTCAAATACGGGCCGTTTTAAGAAAATTGGTGGCTAATTGCAAATTTTGTCCGACTGTGTGTTGGGAGTTCAGCGGCCGGTGCTGCCTGTGTTGCTGCCTCGCCGCCCAGCCCGCCTTCCTTCACAGACCCCGGCCTGCTGGGAGGTAGATGGAGCTCCATCATGGCTGGCAGCCCATGGTACTCCATACCCGCGCAAAGTCGCCGTTTTTGGGGTTAATGGACTACCAAACACACACACACCAGTGCTCAAATTACGTGGGTGCCAGAGGGAGCCGAGCTCCCATAGAGCGAGGACTGGCTCCCATGAAAGCAACAAAGTCAAAACTCTGAGGGGGTCTCTCACATCTGAAGGTGTCTGCCATATGTGGCATTGTAATGTAATCTTAAACAACGCTCTGTATCCATCCCTGTGCGGTCTCTTACCATTAAAGACGTTAAATTAAAATATAAAATATAGGCTACTACGGGACGTAGACCTGAGCCTCCCCTACGCTCATGAACGCAGCATGACTGCACTTCACCACCACACGACTAGGCTGTGTGATCAAACCGCATAGGCTATACGATCCATGTGACAGCACTCGCATGTCTGAAGACGTCACCTTGCTTTTAGCTTAATGTGCTTTTGAGGTAAATACCACCAATACATCTTAAATATAAATAAGTCTGTAGCTATCCTCTGCCATTCAGAGCTCTGGAAAAGTTCCCAGATATTTTGAAACACCTGTCAGCAATACAATGCAATCTCTGATGGAGGAATATTCATGAATAGAACATTTGGCTGTGCAGTGGCTTTATTAATGTCTGCCAGTTAGTGCCTTGTCCCTGTGTAGAAGTTAAAGACTACATGCATGATTGTGTCTGACACGGAGGATATCTGAGACGGTGGTCCGGTTCAGATGAGTTACGTTTTATTTCATTGTGAAATTGAGAATGACACTCAGACTAAATCGTTTAGTCTATTTCTTTGTATTGCAAAATTGAAATGAAATATGGACTATTACAATCAATAATATGTTGAAATTAATTAAAAGGACTCTTTTTCTGTGTGCGTGTGTCAAGATAATAGCCTAGGCCTACCGTGCGCATATACTGCGCAAAAGCACCACTCGCGCCTAGACTATTTAATTGTATATGTTATGGTTTTGGTATCTTGTCTTGTATTTTTGTTCATTTATGTTGCCTGGTTAAGTTATTTCTGTGTTTCCTGTGTTTGCATATTTATTCTGGATTATTCTGTTCCCTGTTGTGTTGATCTGTCCTGTGTACTGTGGTCTGTGTATATTTAGTTGTGTATTTCCCTGTTTATGTTCTGCTTCCTGTTTTATTTTGATAGTCTGTGTTCTGTCCTGTCATGTCTAGCTTTACTTTGTTTTCCCGCCTTTGTTGATTGTCCCGCCCCGCCCTGATGTGATCCACCTGTTGCACCACCTGTCCCTCATTTGTTCATTACCTCTTGTATTTAACCCCCGTGTTCCCTTTGTCTCGTGTCAGATCATTTTGTGTCCTCGTGCCGTCTGTGTGTACCTCTCTGTGTTCTGTCCTGTGGATTCCCAAGCCTTTGTTCTGCCATTGTTTTTGTTTTATTACAAATCATTGAGCTCACACCATCTCCTGCCTGCCGTCTCCCTCTGCATTTGGGTCCTCCATCTCTCACTATGTCACAGTATAGCCTTGTTAGGCTATGTGCAGGGTGTGCCAACTTTTTTTATGAGATAGAGAGACCCCCTTAAAGAAAAAAAGATAATACACACACACACACACACACACACACACACACACACACACACACACACTTTCTCAACAATTACAAACTGTTTATTGTCAGGTAGCTTTGTCTCTGTGTGTCTCACACTGTGCAACAGTCAGGAGACATGATATAAAATATAAAATATAAAGAAATATGAAAAGCTATATCTGATTTTAAAGTGTGGAAGCTATGTTTGATGCAGGATTGTTGGTCCACTGAAACATTCAGCATCAAAAACATCAGTATTTAGTCAACCTGATCAGCTGTTCATTTCCTCTGAATCCCCTGAAGACTTCTGTCACCAAGAGAGAACTTTGGTCCAGAGCCAAAGGTCCTCCAGCCTTAGAAACAAGCCCCGCTGCATTAAGCGGAGCTTGATCCTCTCGCTTCTCTTCTTTGATTATTTGTCTAAAGTAACGATGACACGAGGCTGTACGAAGGTCAAAGAGATTTAAAGGATGTGACCAATGACCAAGCAGTATTTCTTTAAACAACAGTTCAATGTTCACTCTGAAATCTTTCTCAGTTGGTTTTCTGATGTTCTGATTCTGCATCTTGTTTGTCCGTCAGTGAAGTTCTGTCTCCATCTAGTGGCTGAAACTAAGAACAGCACTCCGCTCTTTACTGGACTCAATCACTTTCAGAGTCAAAGTCCACTTATTAAAAACAGACTTTAACAGCTTTTCATTTCAAAGAGACAATGTGTACCAGCCAGTTATTGTAGAGATCCATCCCAACTCTCCACAGTTTGGTGCTTCAGATTAATCTCAGCTCTCTGGAAAGGACTGGATCCACCTCACAGAGAGCAGCCATCAGAACTGAGCTGGCTGCACTTCCTTTTCTTCTCACCGTGTCCATCACGTCTCGGGCTTTGTCTGCTCTGCCTGTTCTGACTGACTGCATTTCACCATCAGTTATAACACCACGCTCAAGGAGTCTATCCAGAAGCTGGTTCAGAACAGGATCAGACACTCGCTTTACAAACTGTGTCCGAACTAGCAACAGCCTGTCTTCTGGGGGATCACTGTCCTCTGCTGGGACGCTGTCCTCTGCTGGGTCATTCCTCCGTGGATTTGGCCCAGTTGGTCCTGAAAGATAACCGGGGAAAATACTCAGTGTCTAATATCCTTTAAAAAGTAATCAGACATTTATATGTTATATTTCATGTTTTTTTATGATAGCGCCCCCTAGGTTTGTATCAATCTGTTGATATAGCATACATTCAGATTAACTTGTCTCTTGAAGTCTCTTAGCATTGCCAGACCCTCCACCACAGCGCCACGGAGGATGGTCTGGCTAGTCCACACCATTCCTGGATGAGAGAAAAACGTGCTCTGGTTTATTGGCATTTCTTTAAACCAATCACAATCATCATGGGCGGGGCTAAGCTCCGGACGGAGCCACGGTGCCTCTGATAAATAGTCTCAGGAAGGAACTTGTTTTGGTGGAACATGTGGACGTTCAGAAGTAGTTCTAGTCAGAGGGACAGATAGTCTAGCTAGCTGTCTGGATTTACCCTGCAGAGATCTGAGGAGACTGACAGACAGACAGACAGACAGACAGACAGACAGATAGTCTAGCTAGCTGTCTGGATTTACCCTGCAGAGATCTGAGGAGACTGACAGACAGACAGACAGACAGACAGACAGACAGACAGACAGACAGACAGACAGACAGATAGTCTAGCTAGCTGTCTGCATTGACCCTGCAGAGATCTGAGGAGACAGACAGACAGACAGACAGACAGACAGACAGATAGTCTAGCTAGCTGTCTGGATTTACCCTGCAGAGATCTGAGGAGACTGACAGACAGACAGACAGACAGACAGACAGATAGTCTAGCTAGCTGTCTGCATTGACCCTGCAGAGATCTGAGGAGACAGACAGACAGACAGACAGACAGATAGTCTAGCTAGCTGTCTGGATTTACCCTGCAGAGATCTGAGGAGACTGACAGACAGACAGACAGACAGATAGTCTAGCTAGCTTTCTGGATTTACCCTGCAGAGATCTGAGGAGCAGTTAACCATAGTCCTCACACATCCACCAGAGGTTAGAACGCCAACACAGAGACACAGGAAGGGGATGGACATGGATATAGACTAAGATTAATTTACCATGTGACGTAGCTCTGATAGTTTCTTTTTATTTGATTGTATTAAATGAGACATGAACCCCGGTCTCCTTGGTGAAAGTCCTGTTTGTTTGACTTTCTTAAATCCAACCCCTCTTAACTGGGACATCCATCAGGTGGAGTGCTGCTGCAGGAGGGCGAAGCCTTTACCTTTCAAAGACACGTTACGTCTCCAGACTTCTCTCGTCTCTCGGTCCTGGACCATCAAAGTCACCTTCTTTGGGATCGTCTCCAGGAAAACTTCAAATGTTGGATGGTAATTTGGTCCGAAGTCTGGGATAAATGTTTCATGCTGAAACCCATTAGCAACATTTCATATATCAACCTGTTACAAATATTGATCTGGCTGATTGTGAATATGTTTTCAACCCGATGAGTCTGTGTATAACCAGTAGAAAGTTTAAACTCACCTCAGGTTGTATTATGAAGGCCTCACGTTCACAGTGGACACTGTAACGTTGATCAATGCTGAGTTGACATTTGGAAGAGATCCTAATGTGTTTAGCACCTCTTTGTTTCTTTTCAACCTTCAGTAACAAGACATTTCTATCAGTTTAGTTTCAGATAGTCAAGCAAATTTTATCATAGAGTATGTTTAAAAAAAACAGTATTGTTCATGTTTCTTACATTTCTATTGGCATTGCAGTAGAAATTGAAAGAGGTCTTTCAAATGAAATACGTGATTTTCAATTTGCACTTATTTGACATCTTCCACCAAATGAGTTCAGGCAGATGGTGAGCACATATGACAGAAAGCTTTACCTCAACTTCAACTCTATTTGTGTCCCTGAAGCAAGTCTAAACACAATAAAGACACATAAATACATACAAGGTATACACACAGTCATCTACCTCATCTAGAAAGACGTTGCGGGGCAGCAGTAGAACATCTAGGACTCGAGGCCCCGTGTCCGGAGGTCGGAGGAACAGCAGAACTTGGGCCTCTATTGCCAGTGAGATGTTCAGAAATCTTCTAACGACATCCCAGATCAGGCCAAAGGCAGAGAGGTGAGGGACCTTCACGACCACATGAGTGTCTGTAATCTTCAGCGGCTCCAAGATGCTCATCCCATCATCAGTGATGTGAATGACAGACAACAGGCCATCAACAAGCAGCGCTGGGAAAGAAAAGACCTGTTACACTTTGGTTTTATTGATAAAACGTTCATCTAGCGTATATTTAGTTCTACTTGAGTTGAGAGACTTCAAATTACTCCCTAGTCATTAACTCTGGGGCATCCCAAGGATGTGCAAGTTCGCCTCTATCCTGTACCTTATTGTACAAGTCTTGTGAATTAACTCCCCTACTCCTTTCTTGAAGTACTACACATGAATACATATATTTGCAGTATTATTAATTCATTCTTTAACACTGAAGACAGTAATGTCTTTACCTTCCTTTGTTTCACAGTGTGGAAGGTGGAGCTGACAGACTGCTCCATCCTCTGAACACTTGATGTCAAACAGCAGCCCTGCAGCCGTCCTGCCAGCTGATTGGAGGAGGCTCTCATCCCATTGGACAGTGTTGTACAGCAGCTCCGCCTCCTGAGTCGTAACAAACACCAGTCCAGTCAAATCACACTGGAACACACCTGGACCAGGACACCTGAAGCTGTCGGACACAGAAGGGCCAATCACAAACAAGCTCTCCCTCTGTGGGTCAGATGATGTGTTGAGTTAAACCATGCAGAAGATCTGCGTTTTTATTCATCTTGTACATCAAGTTATACACATTTAAGTCTTCCTTCCTGTGAGGTCACAACCTGCGATCTGTCCGACCGTCCGACAGACAGATTATTGATTCTTCAGCCGATTGATCAGGCGTTGTGAACTTCTAACAAAAACTAGTGTGTCAGAATTCACCCAGGTTCTAAAATACATTTGGAGCAACAGATTTGGGGCTAAAGTCAGGCTTAATCTCCCCCGGCAACACAAACATATAACAGATGTGATCACTGCATTGCTCAAAAAGTTGGGGGTCAAACTGACTTTCTGGACAAGAGAGTGAAGCAGCAGCTGCAGGAGTAAGAAGTGTATGAGCTTTAAAAGTGAAGTGTAAGCACTGAAAGCAGTTGAAGTGACAGGTGAAGTGTGTGTGTGTGTGTGTGTGTGTGTGTGTGTGTGGGGGGGGGGGGGGGGGGGGGGTTCTGAAGCTGTTAGAACATCTGAAATGCAGTTCTGATGGAGTATACTGATGCACTAAAAAGAGCTAAACTCAACTGAGAAGGCTGAACATTAGATTAAAGTGTAACTGCTGAAAGGAGTTGACTAAGTCTAAGGTTGAAGTATTCTGCATTGTATGATTGGGTTACCTGTATGACATCTTTCCAGAATCAGTCCGCAGCTCAGGTGTGAAATGGAACATTTCCTGAAATAATAAAAAGAAGAAAAAGAGTTGATTAGAAATTGGCCACCCAACTCGTCCAACTCATAGTTCTGTCTAGGTGACCGGATCCTCACTGCTTCACTTTCTACTCTACGTGCACTATTTACTCTGTATGCATTACTTCACTTTCTACTCTACGTGCACTATTTACTCTGTATCCATCACTTCACTTTCTACTCTACGTGCACTATTTATTCTGTATCCATCACTTCACTTTCTACTCTACGTGCACTATTTACTCTGTATCCATCACTTCACTTTCTACTCTACGTGCACTATTTACTCTGTATCCATCACTTCACTTTCTACTCTACGTGCACTATTTACTCTGCATCCATCACTTCACTTTCTACTCTACGTGCACTATTTACTCTGCATCCATCACTTCACTTTCTACTCTACGTGCACTATTTACTCTGTATCCATCACTTCACTTTCTACTCTACGTGCACTATTTACTCTGTATCCATCACTTCACTTTCTACTCTACGTGCACTATTTACTCTGCATCCATCACTTCACTTTCTACTCTACGTGCACTATTTACTCTGCATCCATCACTTCACTTTCTACTCTACGTGCACTATTTACTCTGCATCCATCACTTCACTTTCTACTCTACATGCACTATTTACTCTGCATCGATCACTTCACTTTCTACTCTACGTGCACTATTTACTCTGTATGCATCACTTCACTTTCTACTCTACGTGCACTATTTACTCTGTATCCATCACTTCACTTTCTACTCTACGTGCACTATTTACTCTGTATCCATTACTTCACTTTCTACTCTACGTGCACTATTTACTCTGCATCCATCACTTCACTTTCTACTCTACGTGCACTATTTACTCTGTATCCATCACTTCACTTTCTACTCTACGTGCACTATTTACTCTGTATCCATCACTTCACTTTCTACTCTACGTGCACTATTTACTCTGTATCCAACACTTCACTTTCTACTCTACGTGCACTATTTACTCTGTATCCAACACTTCACTTTCTACTCTACGTGCACTATTTACTCTGTATCCATCACTTCACTTTCTACTCTACGTGCACTATTTACTCTGTATCCATCACTTCACTTTCTACTCTACGTGCACTATTTACTCTGTATCCATCACTTCACTTTCTACTCTACGTGCACTATTTACTCTGTATCCATCACTTCACTTTCTACTCTACGTGCACTATTTACTCTGTATCCATCACTTCACTTTCTACTCTACATGCACTATTTACTCTGTATCCATCACTTCACTTTCTACTCTACGTGCACTATTTACTCTGCATCCATCACTTCACTTTCTACTCTACGTGCACTATTTACTCTGTATCCATCACTTCACTTTCTGTCCGAATGACTAAATAATTATTATTAAGTGAAATGATTCTGCACAAATGAAGCCTGTGGGACTCTGTTTGACAGCAGCTGGTGGTTTCAAAGATGAGGAAGAAGAAATACGTTTGAATGAGTTCATGATGAAGAGAAAGAGAAGAGAGAGAGGATAAGGTAAAAGTAAAGTAATATTAAACCCTGGAGGGGGTAAAACTGAGGAACCCCAGTCTGATCACTTACAAATTAATAAAAATGTTAAAGTGAAACACTGACATTTGTATCGGGAGTCTCTCCACACACAAGCTGCTGCTGCTTCAACCTGTCGGGATCATCAGGAGACAGCTGATCCTCTCTTCTGTCCTCAGACACATCAAGGTTTGTCTTTGACGTAGATGGTTCTGGGGGAGAAAAGAAGACACAGCAGATGTCAAATTCACTTTTGGAAATCCTGGTAACCAACATTAATATACCTCTAACAGCAATGTCCCATTCAAGGCGATCAGAACCCTTTGTAGCATGTTTCCTGTTGTTATCTACTGAGAACTTCCAATAAAGTCAGAATATAGATATTATATCATGTTTAAGTTGAGACCAAGTCCAAAGTGGGTCGTTATAAAGTGAAGACCGAGTTTATACAATAACATTTAAACAGAAATGACAGATTCAAGACAGAGAAGAACAAAGCAACATATCTGCTGTGGTTACTGGGATTAACCAGTGCCTTAAAGCACACAGCGGCTAATCTTCCAGTTATGCTCCTGCTTTAACAGCGTTATTATGTTTTCTTTGAGATATTCACTCACCTCCTTCATGTCTGTCAGGTGCAGCCCTGTAATCTCTGTAATCCATCCTGAAGGGATAAACATGAATAAAGCAGTTATCTTATAAGGAGAGTTATCCTCATCAGATGAACCGTTAACACTGAAGAAACTTCTATTTATTTTAACACTACAGTAAAAGTACTAACTTAGCAGAAAATGTGTACTTCTCTGTTTTTCTCGTCTCTGTGAAGTTGAGTTAGGGAGAAATCTAGCTGTCGTGAGCCATGGTATGTACCTCTGTAGCAGCCTGAAATATTTCATTATTTTTAGACACCTTTACTCTCATAGCTGTTTGCAACGTTCATTTTAAAGACAGCGTTATGTTACATTGAATTTGGTCGGGGTATCTGTGCATTTTCGCTACCCGAAAATCTCCCACATAGCCGACTTTGTAATTTTAGACGTGGGGGAAACGTTCGGGGGGGTTTCATATGCACATATACTGACTGACGGCTCGTACCAACAACAGGAGGGGGAGGGGCCGTGATAATCTACGCCGCACACTGGCAGGGAAAGGGATTCCTGACCCGCACTTTCTGTCCGTGACGACTCATAAAAACTGGTCATACCACAGAAATGGTGTGATGGTACATTTTAGTGTGTTTTAAACTGTGACTTTTCATAAATTGGTACACCTTAAAACTGGTAACCGGCCATATATAGTCCAAAACTGTTGAAAACCATCTGCATTTTCCATCTACGTTTAAATGTTACATGATAAATGTGTACATATGGAGTCTCTTTATATTCAGTCTCTAAATATTCATATATATATATATATATATATATATATATATATATATATATATATATATACTGTATATATATATATATATATATATATATATATATACACACACACACACACACATATGATATGAATTACAGGATTACTGGACTTCAACAGAGCTTCTGCTCTGTATAAGGAACACATGGTTACTAAATGTAATGCTAGTTCTATGAAACAAGAGCCAGTGATTTACTTAAGTCAGACTGATCTCAGAGCTGTGAAATAGATGAACGGATCAGTTGTTTAGTGTTGAAATGACAGAAGAAACACTTTGAGATCAGATTTGATGGTTGGACAGTTTATCAGCAATCTGGATTACAGTTGACGGCATCACAACATGTTCAGAGACATGTTGTGATGCTGTCAGCTGTAATCCAGATTTATTTAATGCAGACATGAACACAACAACAGTTGTCTTCAAATAAAATCAAACAAACGATCACAACAAGTTTCTGGCTCATCTGATTGGCTGTCTGTCCTCTATCTCCTCTCACAGCTTCACTGAGAAGGTTGGAGGTTTACAGGAAATACTGGATATGTGCATTGATAATAACTGTGTTTAGTTCAATACTACTGAGACCAGCATGGACTGACTCTAACCCTCTACTGACCTCAGAGTCTCCAGTCTACAGTCTGGACTCTCCACAAGATCACACAGCTGCTTCACATCTGAATGCTGCAGCTTGTTGTTACTCAGCTGCAACTCTCTCAGGTGGGAGGGGTTGGACTTCAGAGCTAAGACCAGAGAAGCACAGCTGATCGCTGACAAACTGCAGTTCTCCAATCTGAATAAAGAATAAATGATGAAGATAACAATCTATTCATGATACAATCAACACTATACTTATCCTTTAAACAGCTGTATTTGGAAATGTGTGTTGGTATCTTTGTTTTACATTAGTCTCTTTGTTTTTCATGAAAACAAAGAGACCAAAGCCTATTTCCAAATGTAGTTGTTTAAAGGATCAATATAGTTTACACAGTCTCCCTCGATCTGTGGTCCAGTATGGGATCTTAAAGTGTCTGTGACAGAGAGACTTATAAATCTATAAGTTCTGTATAATACAGTTTTAAGATTTTATATAAATCAACCTTGAAAAGTTCTTGGACTTCTTGATGTTCTTTTAATTTTTTATATATAGATGTGTCTCTTTTGTGTCTCTCTCGTGTGTCTCAGTTTGAGTTCAGACTACATTTGTTAAAATTTTTCAGACTGGTTTCAAAACATTATCCTGACTAAACTTTGACATGAACCAGTATGTGATCCTCTCACAGCCTCTGATCTTAACTATTAGTTAAAATAATTCACAATTTCTGCTTAAAAAAAGAATTAGTTATATTTCATATAAATTACATATATTGACCATGTTGTCTTTCTATAAAGCGTCAAAAAATATTTTTGAAAAAATATTCAAAAGCAAAGGAAAACGGGCCAAAAACTTTACACTCATGAAAATATGAAGAAAAGAACATTTACAACTTTATAGATGAAAGTTATGTTTGTACATAAATTACGTTCAGTTGTTAATTAAATGTATTAGATCTATAATAGTAACAGAGTCAGTGAACTCACCTGAGAGTCTCCAGTCTACAGTGTGGACTCTCCAGAAAACCACAAAGCAGTGTCACTCCTGAATCCTGCAGCTTATTGTTACTCAGGTCCAGCTCTCTCAGATGGGAGGGGTTGAACTTAAGAGCTGAGACCAGAGAAGCACAGCTGGTCTCTGACAAACTTAAGTGCTTCAATCTGAATGAAGAATAAATGACGATGATGACAATTAAATTATAATCCAATCAATACTATATTGATCCTTTAAACAGCTGCATTTAGAAATATCCTTTGGTCTGTTCGTTATCATCTCTGTGTGTGTGTCTGTGTTTCTCTGTGTGTGTGTGTTTGTGTCTTTGTGTGTGTGTGTATTTTGAAAGATCATTGATCAGACATTATTTGTGAAAACACTTTGAAAGTAACAGAAACCAAGGAAATATTTCTACTTCAGCAAGTAAACTATTGATTTAAAACCAATATTAGTTCAGAGGATCTTCTGTGTACAGAAGTGTCAATTTACCAATAATTATAAACATGCATTTACTTTAACAACTAACTGTGGACATTTTCTACAGTTTCTTTAACACACACAAAATATAGTACAAGACACATGGAAATATGAACAAAAACATTTACAACTTCATGAATTAAGTTATGTTTGTACATAAATTAGCTTCAGTTGTTAATTAATCAGAGCTGAGACCAGAGAAGCATGGCTGATATCTGACAACCATCTGATATCTGATAGCTCATGTAACCTTAGATGATAATCTTTCTGTTTGAAATCATCCAAATCAATAATCTGTTCAGCGATGAAGAAGGTTCAGAAGCTAGAAGTTCAGAAGATGGAGATTCCAAACACCTGAACCCAACAGGATGACATCTCTTTGTGACAGGACGACACATTCACACTCCCATCACGTCAGAAAGCGATGCTTGGTCAGGTGCCTTTGGTGTTTGTTATTGTTGCAAAAAGTCTCCTTTAGCATCATATTTAGACACGCTTGGCAGGGACCCTTGGCGTCACTATTTGAAGCTGTGGGTCAGGACATACATTTCACTGACATCAGGCACAAGAACGGGACAGTTAAGGAGGAAAAGATGGTGGGTAACCAAGCGTCAGTATTTTACGAGTTGGGAGTGATAACGGGTTGGACAGGAAGCATCGTACACATGTTAAAGTGTTGTTGGTCACAGATCAGACACGACTAAACATACTTTAAACACCTGCATTTGGAAATATGCTTCACTCTCTCTCTCTCTCTCTCTGTGGTCCTGTATGGGAGTTTTAAAGAGTCTGTGACAGAGAGACTTCAGTTATTATAAATCTAGAAGTTCTGTAAAATACAGTGTTTTGAAGGTTTTATATAAAAGACCTTCTTGAAAAGGCCTTGGACTTCTTCGAGATCTTTTAATCATATATATATATATATATATATATATATATATATATATATATATATATATATATATATATATATATATAAAGACTGAACATGTCTCTATCAAGTGTCTCAGTTTGACTAAATTACTTCAAATTGCTCAGACTGACAGACTTTATAGTTGTTGCGATTCGTGTGAACAAGTGAACTGAAGGGAATTCCAAACTTCAACAAATTGCCCAAAAATAACATGGAGGCATGAATTTGCTTCATAGGTAAAGTGAATGATTACTTTGATTGAACTTTGGGTGTTTTATTCAATTTTAAAGCATTTGAATATTTATTTTAAATGGTTTCAAAACAGTAACATGACTAAACTTTGACATAAACCAGTGTGATCCACTCAACATCCACTGATCTCAACTATTAGTCCAAATAATTCACAATTTCTTCCTTTTAAACAAAAAACTAGTTATAATGTCATATAAATAATTAGATATATAGACCATGATTGTTTTTCATAAAGCGTTACAAAAATGTGACAAAAAACTTCAAAAGCAAAGGAAAAAGGGCCAAAAAACATTGAGGAAAATAGCACCACAAACAAGGTTCATTTTTAGTTTTGACCCCGAAGGACAACAAGTTCATGGCGGATGGGGAGACAACACGAAGGTTAAAAAACACAAGTTTTCTGGAATTGCAGACTAAATGTACTACAAGAAACTTGAAAATATGAACGAAGTAACATTTAAAAACTTTATATGTGTAAGTTATGTTTGTACATGAATTAGGTTCAGTTGTTAATTAAACATATTAGATCTCTAATAGTAACAGAGTCATTGAACTGACCTCAGAGTCTCCAGTCTGCAGTGTGGACTCTCTAAAAAATCGCACAGCAGTGTCACTCCTGAATCCTTCAGGATATTGTTACTCAGGTCCAGCTCTCTCAGATGGGAGGGGTTTAACTTCAGAGCTGAGGCCAGAGAAGCACAGCTGATCTCTGACAAACTGCAGTGCACCAATCTTAATAAAGAATAAATGACAATGATTCAAATCCATTTTTCATTCAATTACTACTATATTGATCCTTTCACCAGCTGCATTTGGAAATATCCTTTGGTCTCTATGTGTTCATCTATATGTCTGTGAGTGTTTGTGTCTGTGTGTGTGTGTTCCTGGGTGTGTGTGTATGTGTGTGTGAATTATCCATTTAAAACCAACATTAGTTCAAAGGATCTTCTGTATACATATTTGACCATTTACCAATAATTATAAACATTCATTTACTTTAACAACTAACAGTGGACATTTTCTACAGTTTCATTAACGCTCAGATGCCTAAAGGCCCTTTTTAAGTCACACTGTGAAGAAATAAACATTGTAACTTATACAGTTGACAAAATATATACATTTTTCAAAAAAAGTCCAGACGCTTTGGCCCTCATGACATTCACTTAAGCCAATAATCAAATAATAATCTCATATTTATTGAAATCACACACACAGCAATGTTCTAAAACAGTTCTCCTATATATTTGGAGTCATGCAGTGCAAAAATAAACATAATGAACATTATAACTCATGTAAAAGGACAAACTATTTAGATTTCTTCAAAAAAGGCCTAAATGTATGTCACATCTCAAAACATTCTTCTCTATAGAACGGTAATAGACTGCAGTGATCTATCTTTACACTCTTTAGCCTTTGTTCTCGCTCGGATTCGCTGGAGTGATCCATCTTTCCTCTCCATACGCTCTTTGTATGATGGACCTGCCTTCCCATTGGTTGAAAGACGTCAACACAATCTCGCAAAGCATTATGGGATATTCAAAATGGCAGCTAGCATCGAGTTAGTGGCAAAAATGATGGACAATTGATAAATTATGGACATCAAGTGGATAAATCTTGGATGTAAGCGTTTGGATTTATTGCTGAACAACTCCGAAAAGAGGCACAACTTCCAGGCTGGATAGAAAACCTTCTGTAAAGGCTACAAAGATACCAAAGACACCCCCGCGATGGCTAACTCCTTAGCTTTTAGCAGCAAAAATCGGTAAGTGGCTAAATTAAACTGTTATCAAATTATCTAAATATTAATCAGAGGTGCCGTTTATCGTCGTGGACGATGCCGTAGGGCTCTGAGGGCTAACATACAAGTCTTTTGTAACTGTAGACTAAATTTACTACAAGAAACATGAACATATGAACAAAACCTTTTACAACTTCATGGTTTAAGTTATGTTTGTACATAAATTAGGTTCAGTTGTTAATTAATCAGAGCTGAGACCAGAGAAGCAAAGTTGATATCTGATGAACTGCAGTTCAACAATCTGAATAAAGAGTAAATGACGTAACATTAGAAGACAATCCTCCTGTTTGAAATCATCCAAATCAATAATCTGTTCAGAGATGAAGAAGGTTCAGAATGTAGAAGTTCAGAGGATGGAGATTCCAAACACCTGAACTCAACAGGATGACATCTCTTTGTGACAGGACGACATATTCTCACTCCCATCACGTCAGGAAGTGACGCCTGGTCAGGTGCCTTCGGCGTTTATTATTGACACAAAAAATCTCCGTTAGCGTCATATTTAGAGACGCTTGGCAGGGACCCTTGGCGTTACTATTCGAAGCTCTGGGTCGGGATGTACGTTTAACAGACATGGGGCACAAGAATGGGACAGTTAGGTTTAAAAAAGATCATCGGTGACCAAGCGTCAGTATTTTACGAGTTGGGAGTGAGAACGGGTTGGACAGGAAGCATCGTACACATGTTGAAGTGTCGCTGGTCACAGATCAGACATGACTAAACATACTTTAAACAACTGCATTTGGAAATATGCTACACTCTCTCTCTGTGGTCGTGTATGGGAGTTTTAAAGTGTCTGTGACAGAGAGATTTCAACTCTTATACATCTATAATTTCTGTAAAATATAGTGTTTTGAAGGTTTTATATAAAAAGACCTTCTTGAAAAGGCCTTGGACTTCTTCAAGATCTTTTAATTATTTATATATACTGTACATGTCTCTCTCATGTGTCTCAGTTTGAGTTCAGACAAAATTTGTTTAAACTGTTCAGACTGACAAACTATAAAGTTGTGATTTCTGTTCAGAGAAACCCAGAAAACAAGTGAACTTAAGGGAATTTAAAACTTCAACAAATTGCCCAATAACAAAATGGAGGCATGAATGTGCTTCACAGGTATAATTAATGATTACTTTGATTGAACTTAGGGTGTGTTATTCAATTTTAAAGCATTTGATTTTTTTAAAATGGTTTCAAAACAGTAACATGACTAAACTTTGACATAAACCAGTCTGTGATCCACTCAACATCCTCTGATCTTAACTATTAGTCCAAATAATTCACAATTTCTGCTTTTTTAAACAAAGAATTTGTTATGTCATATAAATTAGGTATATTGACCAAGATTTATTTTCATAAAGCGTTACAAAAATGTCACAAAAAGCATCAAAAGCAAAGGAAAAAGGGACAAAAAAGATGTGCATTTTCAATTTTGAGCCCGAAGGACAACAAGTTTATGGCCGATGGGAAGACAACACGAGAGTTAATAAGCACAGGTCTTCTGTGACTGTAGACTAAATGTTCTACAAGAAACATGAAAATATGAACAAAAGAACATTTACAGCTTTATATATGTAAGTTTTTACATAAATGAGGTTCAGTTGTTTATTAAACATATTAGATCTCTAATAGTAACAGAGTCATTGAACTGACCTCAGAGTCTCCAGTCTACAGTGTGGACTCTCCAGAAAACCACACAGCAGCTTCACTCCTGAATCCTGCAGCTTGTTGTTAGTCAGGTCCAGCTGTCTCAGATGGGAGGGGTTGGACTTCATAGCTGAGACCAGAGAAGCACAGCTGATCTCTGACAACCTGCAGTTCTCCAATCTGAATAAAGAATAAATGACAATGATAAAAATAAATTTCTAATTCAATCAATAGTATATTGATCCTTTCAACAGCTGCATTTTGAAATATCCTTTGGTCTCTATATGTTCATCTATATTTCTGTGAGTGTGTGTGAGTGTGTGTGCGTGCATGTGTGTAAGTTATCCATTTAAAACCAATATCAGTTCAGAAGATCTTCGGTGTGCAGATGTGACCATTTGAATAAAGAATAAATGATGAAGATAAACACTATTAATAATGTAATCAATGTATTGATCCTTTAAACAGCTGCATTTAGAAATACCACATATCTCACGTTTCTCAGTTTGAGTTCAGACTGTGTCTGTGACAGAGACTTCAGTTATGAATCTAAAGTTCTGTAAAATACAGTGTTTTGAGGGTTTTATATAAAAAGACCTTGAAAAGGCATTGGACTTCTTGAAGATCTTTTAAAGGAACACGCCGACTTATTGGGACTTTAGCTTATTCACCGTAACCCCCAGAGTTAGATAAGTCCATACATACCCTTCTCGTGTCCGTGCGTGTTGTAACGCCATCTGACGGTTCCACTGGTAGCTTAGCCTAGCACAGAACCTGCAGGAAACTGGTTCCAACTAGCCTACTGCTCTGAATAAGTGACAAAATAACGCCAACATGTTCCTATTTCCATGTTGTGATTTGTATAGTCAGAGCGTGTACAAAAAACAAGGTAACATGAGACACAGCCGTCTTCTAACCGTAAACAAACCGGGAACTATATTCTAAGACAGGCTTGCTGCAAAGCTAATCATTCCGCCCAAGAACTATATTCTTCCGCCTGAGAATATAGTTCCCGGTTTGTTTACGGTTAGAAGATGGCTGTGACTCATGTTACGTTGTTTTTTGTACACGCTGTGACTCTACAAATCACAACATGTAAATAGGAACATGTTGGCGTTATTTTGTCACTTATTCGGAGCAGTAGGCTAGTTGGAACCAGTTTCCTGCAGGTTCTGTGCTAGGCTAAGCTACCGGTGGAACCGTCAGACAGCGTTACAACACGTACAGACATGAGAAGGGTATGTATGGACTTGTCTCACTCTGGGGGTTACGGTGAATAAGATAAAGTCCCAATAAGTCGGCGTGTTCCTTAAACTATTCATATATAGATGTGTCTCTCTCATGTGTATCAGTTCGAGTTTAGACTAAATTTGTTCAAACTGTTCAGACTGACACACAAACCCAGAAAACAAGGGAACTGAAAGGAATTTAAAAGTTATGTTATGGATTTAAATTTGGTAGATATTAAAGCTGTCAATCTTCCTCTATAATACCATTTCAATTCATTTTTTATATTCAAATAATATTTGAATATGTAATACTCAAATGCAGCCTGTTATTACTACTCAGGCTTATGCATTGCCAATGCCACTATAAGAATGTGGTTGTTGTTACATGTTCTGTCCACCAGAGGGACTTCCAACATCAGCCTGGCCTTGAAGTAGACCTACATCATGGCATATTGCATTTCTGGCACGCTACTTTCTTTACATTCATTTTCCACCACGTGTACACAGAGACAAATAAAAAACAACAGAACTCTATAATGAAACTTTATGTAATAAGTGTATTGAAGCGGCTCTGTTGTAAAGGCTACCTGTGCTTGGTTAGCACAATGACATCATGTTAGAAAGCACAGCCAATAGGATTTGCCATAAACTAACAATAGTGTTAGCCACAATGCTAACGGCATCGACAGTGCTGTCACTAATGTTAATATAACCTGTTTCTTGCAGATTGGCATGTTACTGAGAATACAGATGTAAGAAGGTAATATATGAAGTGGAAGCTAACACTGACAGCTGTAGGACAGCTAAGATAAACTTTAGCTTTCTCCATGAAGCTCCCAGCTAATGAACACATAAGCATTTTAGCTAGGTGGATGTTGATTTTAAGGTCTCGTTAACACTATTTCCCATCCGTCCGATTTCCAGCCCCAGCCTTTCACTCCCCCTGTGCTAACTTAACTTGATACGTAGTTAGCTCCTTATCTTTAGATAAGGAGCAATGTCTTGTGTTTCTTCCTCCCGCTAACTTATTGTTCATCAGATGTGACAAAAAAAACATGCGGGTAGGCCAAGGCGAAAATGGGAGATTAGCTAACATTAGCCAACATATTTATAAAGAATCACATTTGAATAGTAATTATAGCATTCAAATATAATTAATTGTTTTACTATTCGAATTATATTCCACTTTCGGAATTTGTTCCAACAACCCTAGTGAGTTATACACTGTATATGAGCACAATACATGAACTGACCTCAGAGTCTCCAGTCTACAGTTTGGACTCTGCAGTCCTGAACACAGACACTCCACTCCGGAATCCAGCAGGTTTCTGTAACTGAGGTCGAGCTCTCTCAGATGGGAGGGGTTGGACTTCAGAGCTGAGGCCACAACTTCACAGTCAGTCTCAGAGAGGTAACAGTAAAGAAGTCTGTGATGACAGATAATAAAAATATTTACAATACTAGAACTGCAAGCAGTTATGACAGGGTCCAAGCCTCCCGGGGAACATGCAGAAGCAGAACCCAAAGCGGAACCCAAAGCAGAACCCAAAGCGGAACTCAAAGTGGAATGCTAGGGAGGCAAAAGTCAGTAAGGGAGAGGTGTGAGCTGCAAGGTCTGTGGTACACTGTCATTGCAAATATCCCAATAACAATGATTGAGTAAAAGGGCCAAAACTCGTCTACGCTGACTATAGCACCCCCTAATGGCCGATCGTCGCCAAATTTGGTACAGAGCCTCAGAGCAGCAGCTACCTTGTTGGTGGTGAATATCAGCACACAGCAGATTTTATGAATGTTGAACAGAATGTTTCTGTTATTTTCTAGCAGACAGAATAAAGAGGAGGAAACCTTCACACAATACAAGTCAAGAGTAGAGAGGAGAGATGTTCTCTCCGGTGGGGACGGGACTTTAATGCCTCTATCTGTATTATTAATGTCTCAATGTTTACATTAAAGCAGTTACATTAATGTACTTTTTATTCAACATGAACACAGTAAAGTACAGCTCTACAGACTCAAAGTCAGAGAGTTTAGAGACATTTAATTCAGATTTCCTTTTAAAATGGCCAAGCCAGTTTTTCCTTCTCCATTCTTGTAATGTAACTTTGGAGCGTTATCTAAAATTCCCAACAGCTAGCATAACAGAGTTGATACCAATGTATTCCTTAGGTCTTCTACATTCATATGATACAGACCAAAATCCATTCTGGATTTTTTCTATTGATATTGGATCATTCAAATGAAAATCAATATAATCGGAAAAATCTATTATTTAAACCAGCCCTGATAGATATAAAATGTGAAAATAAACAGAAACAGCCTTAAAATAAAATAGTTCACAAACAGCTCATAACAAATGTTAAAAAATAACTGAATGAAAGTTATTATGAAAAATAATAAACTTAATGTGATGATAGTTCAGCAGATCACAAATAATAAATGTCTGTTTGTATATAAAATAGACACATTATAGAAACACACTGCTGACTCTGTATATGCTATAAAAAGGCCGTCTGCTGTGATTAAATGACAGAAGATACTTTAGCTACAAACACAAAGATCATCATCGTCTCATTCTCACAGCGTTTGAGACAACAAAGACATTAGAAGAGTAACATGTAGAATTATTTACAATAAGCAGGTTTATCTTTTATAGTGTGTACGTTTGATATTGTTCATGTGTGTGAAGTCTGTATGTTTACTCTAATACTGATGGCCTCAGCTTCGCATTGATTTAAAATGATTATCTGGACTTACCGAGCCTTTCTGCAGTTCCTCACAGCTGGAATCAGTCTCCGTCGTCCCTCTGATGTTGTGTTGTACTTGTCCAGGTCCAACTCATCCAGAACCTCCTCTGACATCTGAAGCATGTAGGCCAGAGCTGAGCACTGGATCTCAGAGAGTTCCTTGTCTGATCTGTTCTCTGACTTCAGGAACTCTTGGATCTCCTGATGGACTGAGTGGTCGTTCATCTCCGTCAGACAGTGGAAGATATTGATGCTTCTGTCAGGAGAGATCCCATCAGTGTTCATCTCCTTCAGGTTATTGATGACTCTCTGGATGATATCCAGACTGTTGTCTGTCTGACCCAGCAGGCCTCCTAAGAGTCTCTGGTTGGACTCCAGAGAGAGGCCATGAAGGAAGCAGACAAACAGGTCCAGGTGGCCATTTTTACTTTCAAGGGATTTCTCCATGGCACTCTTCAGGAAGACATCCAGGGATGGGTAATGATCATTGTCCCAATCAACATCATCTTCATCATCATCATCATCATCATCATCATCATCATCATCATCATCATCATCCATAGCTCTCTTCCTCAGGAAGTCCTCCAGTACCTCTGTGTTCCTGTTGTTGTAACAGTGGAACAAGTAGACTGCAGCCAGAAACTCCTGAACGCTCAGATGAATGAAGCAGTGGACTGTTTTCTGGAAGATCACACTCTCTCTTTTGAAGATCTCTGAACAAACTCCTGAGTACACCGAGGCCTCTGTGACATCCAGACCACAGCGCTCCAGGTCTTCTTGGTAGAACATGATGTTTCCTTTCTCCAGCTGTTCAAACGCCAGCCTCCCGAGCTTCAGAAGAACTTCCCTGTCAGCCTCCGTCAGCTCCTGTGGACTTGTCTCATGTCCCTCAGCATACTTGAGCTTCTTCCTCTTTGTCTGAACCAGCAGGAAGTGTGAGTACATGTCAGTCAGGGTCTTTGGCAGCTCTCCTCTCTGGTCTGTAGTCAACATGTGGTCCAGAACTGTAGCAGTGATCCAGCAGAAGACTGGGATCAGACACATGATGTGGAGGCTCCTGGATGTCTTGATGTGGGAGATGATTCTGCTGGACAGCTCTTCATCACTGACTCTCTTCCTGAAGTACTCCTCCTTCTGGGCGTCAGTGAAGCCTCGTACTTCTGTTACCCTGTCAACACACGCAGGAGGGATCTGATTGGCTGCTGCAGGTCGGGAAGTTATCCAGACGAGAGCCGAGGGAAGCAGCTTCCCCTGGATGAGGTTTGTCAACAGCTCGTTGACTGATGACTTCTGTGTGACATCAGAAACAGCCTCATTGTTGTTGAAATCCAGTGAAAGTCTGCTTTCATCCAGGCCGTCAAAGATGAAGAGGACTCTAGAGCCAGCGAGCTGCTCTGCTGGGACCTCCTGTAATGATGGATGGAAAACACGGAGCAGCTCCAGAAGACTGTACTGCTCATCTCTGATCAAGTTCAGCTCCCTGAAGGAAAGAGGAATCACCAGACTGATATCTTGGTTTTCCAAACCCTCGGCCCAGTCCAGACAGAACTTCTGCACTGAGAAGGTTTTTCCAACGCCAGCAACGCCGCTCGTCAGAGCGACTCTGATGTGTTTCTGTTGGCCAGGTAAGGCTTTAAAGATGTCACTGCACTCGATCGGAGAGTCATGGAGGGTCTTCTTCTTGGAAGCTGTCTCGAGCT
Organism: Zingel zingel; assembly: GCA_023566125.1. NCBI lineage: Eukaryota > Metazoa > Chordata > Actinopteri > Perciformes > Percidae > Zingel > Zingel zingel. The sequence goes on along the minus strand of CM042322.1, from coordinate 38,452,803 downwards.
GCCTCACCTCATGTTGGGTATGAACCTCTTCACTCTGTCCATCTGTGATGTAGAGGACAGTGTAGATCCTGTTGATGAGGGTTCTACTTCCTGTTTCAGCTCCTTCAGTCACATATTCAAATGTCCCCTTCAGCCTGATCTTATGTTTCTGACGACCAGCATTCCCTAAAAAAAGGACAAAGGTGAGAGACAGAACAAGTTGAAAATCTGTTGATTATTTTTATTACTTTATTAATGTATTAATATTAAAACATGTAGTTAAATTCCAGTTGGACTTAAATTTAGGATTGGGTACCGAACTTGGTACTTTTTAGGGTACCAACCGAATTATGTTAGTACTACTGCGGACCGAGTCACGTTAAAACAATCGCTGCCAAATGTCAGTACCTAGTAGCTATAAGCCACTCTGTCCTTAATTCCAACCCCCCTAATGTTAAGAGTCTTTGCTGTACGATACAACAAATGTCTGTAAAAACTGTAATATTTATATTCTTAAATGTCACAACACATGTCACATTATTACAACAACCAGTGGTGTGTTCAGACATGAAGACATCAGATGGACAGACTTACTTTGCTCAGAGCTGCTCTGATTGGCTGTCTGCAGTCCAGCTCCGGTTCTGGATCTGGACGGCTGCTCCTCCTCAGAAACATCACTCCTCTTCCTCTTTCTGTGAAAACATTTCTTCATCACTAAAATGAGTTGTTAGTTGTTGTTGAAACATATCTAGATTTGCCCAAACTGTCTAGAGTCAGTTAGGTTTCAACAGAGGTTAGAAGTGGTCTGAATATTGAGGAAGACCAGCATGTAACAGTAGACCGTGGTCTCTCATTGATTGATTGATTGATTTCTTTTATTTTGAGCATGTAAATTAAAATAAAACATCAGAAAACAATAGTAATAAAATAATAATAATAATAATAATAATTTCCAGTACTTAAAGACCTGTATTTACACATGCAAAAAGGAGTAGGAAGAAGTTAAACTTATGTACTCCTACCCCTTTGTACCCTTTCTATCATAATAAATGAATTAGCTACAAAATAATAAGTCTAAAGAGATAATACATCTGTAATCAATGAAAATATATTTTCAGAAGTTCTACACAATTATATATATATATATATATATATATATATATATATATATATATATATATATATATATATATATATATATATATATATATATATATAATTCACAATCCAACCCGGTGTCACGCAAGTTCGTGAAATGGTCACATTATTTTTATTTATTGATACGTGTACAGGTCACGATTTTCTCGTTTATTTCGTGTACAGGTCACGAATTTCATTAGAATTTCATTTTGTGTACTGCCACGGGGAAATTAAACGCCGCACGCCGGCGACAACAACAGGACGGACCGCCACACGGGGATGCGTTCCCCGGGCGCACAGACACGATCCGCGGTCTCTGAGGCACGCAACAACGGGGACATGAAACGCCACAACAACGGGACGGTTGAGGTTAGGAAAAAAAAGAACTGGGAAAGGAACCGTCACACGCCGGACACGCCGACAGCAACGGGACAGTTGGGGTTAATAACGCGGAAAGGAACTGCAACACGCGGGACGCCGTCCCCGCTCTCCGGGGTGAAAGTCCCGCAACACGCGGGACGCCATCCCCGCTCTCCGGGGTGAAAATCCTGCAACACGCGGGACGCCATCCCCGCTCTCCGGGGTGAAAGTCCTGCAACACGCGGGACGCCGTCCCCGCTCTCCGGGGTGAAAGTCCTGCAACACGCGGGACGCCGTCCCCGCTCTCCGGGGTGAAAGTCCTGCAACACGCGGGACGCCGTCCCCGCTCTCCGGGCTGAAAGTCCTGCAACACGCGGGACGCCGTCCCCGCTCTCCGGGGTGAAAGTCCTGCAACACGCGGGACGCCGTCCCCGCTCTCCGGGGTGAAAGTCCTGCAACACGCGGGACGCCATCCCCGCTCTCCGGGGTGAAAGTCCTGCATCACGCGGGACGCCGTCCCCGCTCTCCGGGGTGAAAGTCCCGTGTTGTTTGACCCGTCCACCCCCCCGACCAACCTCCCTACGCCGATCTTTAGCTTCTAATACTACTCCCTACCGTTGTCGTGCTGTGATCACGAAATATGCTTCCCATTTAAATACATTACATTATAATCCGTAATCACTACACGAAAAAAACGACATATTCGTGTCCTGTTCACGAATCAACAGATTCAATAACGGGACCATTTCACCAACTCCCGTGAGACCGGGCTGCACAATCATATATTTACCCATACTCAACAGTAGTTACACACATTAAACAAATTGTTCAGTATAAGCCCAGGTTATTAATTGCACTGTTTCTCGGTACCTCTGGAATATAACTTCTTTGAACATCTTTTTGAATTTGAATATGTTTAGTCATTGCTTTAATTCGTTATTTAGTTTGTTCCACATTTTAATGCCCCTGACAGATAAACAGAAACTTTTCCTTGTAGTTTGAAAACTGGGAGTCTTAAAATTTGACTTTCCCCTTAATTCATAGCCCCCCCTCTCTATCCGAAGATCTTATCTGTATGTCGCCTTAATTACTGCTATTTGAAATTCGACTAGGTCAAGTCATTTTAAAGCTTTAGACTGTGAAAAAAGTGAATTGGTGTGTTCCAAATATCCAGTGTTATGAATTAATCTTATTGCTCTTTTTTGAAATATAATTAACGATTTCAATGAATTCAACTTTTTGTTGAGTCCAGACTTTTTCCTTTTTACTACATCATGCTTTTTTATATCAAATGAAGGCATGAATGTAATTCTAATATTCTAAAAAAACAGAAGTGATGCAAATATCATTTCCTGCCCTCAGATAACTTTTACATCATGTATGTTTGGTCTTGGCCTTCAGGAGAAAATGTATGAAATTTTAATATACCAACACTTAATCAACAGAAAAATCAAAACAAACATGGTAGAGACAACTGAAACTGAGTCATGAAATGAGTTAGGAGCAGATGTCTTACTTTGTGTCTGAGGGTCCAGGTTCATTACTGAAGTCTGCAGGAGGTGTTATGGACCGGTCACTCTTCATAGACAGACAGCCAGATACTACAGACTCTGGTCCGTCCTTTGTGTCTGAGGGTCCAGGTTCATTACTGAAGTTCAGAGGATCTCCTATGGACCGGTCACTCTTCATAGAGAGACAGCCAGATACTACAGACTCTTCTCCATCCTTTGTGTCTGAGGGTCCAGGTTCATTACTGAAGGACAGAGGAAGATATCTGGACCGGTGACTCTTCATAGACAGACAGCCAGATACTACAGACTCTGCTCCGTCCTTTGTGTCTGAGGGTCCAGGTTCATTACTGAAGTCTGCAGGAGGTGTTATGGACCGGTCACTCTTCATAGACTGACAGCCAGATACTACAGACTCTTCTCCATCCTTTGTGTCTGAGGGTCCAGGTTCATTACTGAAGGACAGAGGAAGATATCTGGACCGGGCACTCTTCATAGACAGACAGCCAGATACTACAGACTCTGGTCCGTCCTCCTCTTCCTCCAAATCACTCATCTTGTGATCTGACGTCAGTCTGAGAGGTCAAACAGGAACACTGACTGTTAGGTCACAACATTTAAAGATAACAAGTTTGTTCAGGAGTCAAAAACAGGAAGCAACAATCATGAACTAACACACAGATTATACAGTACAATAAAACCAGCCATCACTCCGTCAGTTGTCATGGAGGGAATTGTGAAATTGAGACTATAAAAAGCTATAAGACAGACTCCTTAAGGCCCTACATTAAGTCAGTGCTAAATGCTAACAGTAAAATAACAAATGTTGGATTAACACTCAACCTGCCTCAGCCTTCAGCTTCCTCCTCCTGCTCTGTTCTCTCGACTCAAAATGGAGTCTGAACTGACTGAACTCTTTCACGTTCTGGGTTCCCTCCCTTTTCTCATGAGCCGGGGGCTGCGTTACATTGTGTTTCAACATCTCTTTCACTTCCCCTCAGCACATACCCACAGCCATCTTAAGTGTCCTTCCAATTGTCTGAAAAACTGAGTGAACTTGGTGAGATCAACCCTTGGAGGGGTACATGCTAGACCGGATCCGCGACACGTGTCAACGTCAAAGGACGTGCCTCAGGGCCAGCTTTATTCTGCCTCTGATTGGCTTACCCTGGTATTTTTAATTGTAACCCTAACCAATCCTCGCTCCCTTTGCCTAAACCTAACTACGTCAACCATTTGACGTAGATTGAGGCTCTTGTAGCTTGTCCCGACCAAGCGCGTCTACTTATAGCGCTAAAGGGACGGCGATAGTCCCGACCAAGCGCGTTTACTTATAGCGCTAAAGGGACGGCGATAGTCCCGACCAAGCGCGTTTACTTATAGCGCTAAAGGGACGGCGATAGTCCCGACCAAGCGCGTTTACTTATAGCGCTAAAGGGACGGCGATAGTCCCGACCAAGCACGTTTACTTATAGCGCTAAAGGGACGGCGATAGTCCCGACCAAGAATAGAGCTCTCTCTCTGTCTCTCTCTCTCTCTCTCTTTGTCTCTCTCTGTCTCTGTCTCTGTCTCTCTCTCTCTCTCTCTCTCTCTCTCTCTCTCTCCCTCTCTCTCTCTCTGTCTCTCTCTCTGTCTCTGTCTCTCTCTCTCTCTCTCTCTCTCTCGCCCTCTCTCTCTCTCTCTCTCTTTCTCTCTCTCTCTCTCTCTCTCTCTCTCTCTCGCCTCTCTCTCTCTCTCTCTCTCTTCTCTCTCTCTCTCTCTCTCTCTCTCTTCTCTCTCTCTCTCCCTCTCTCTCTCTCTCTCCCTCTATGTCTCTCTGTCTCTCTCTCTCTCTCTCGCCCTCTCTCTCTCTCTCTCTCTCTTTCTCTCTCTCTCTCTCTCTCTCTCTCTCTCTCTCTCGCCCTCTCTCTCTCTCTCTCTCTCTCTTTCTCTCTCTCTCTCTCTCTCGCCCTCTCTCTCTCTCTCTCTTTCTCTCTCTCTCTCTCTCTCGCCCTCTCTCTCTCTCTCTCTCTCTTTCTCTCTCTCTCCCTCTCTCTCTCTCTCTCTCTCTCTCTCTCTCTCTCTCGCCCTCTCTCTCTCTCTCTCTCTCTTTCTCTCTCTCTCCCTCTCTCTCTCTCTCTCTCTCTCTCTCTCTCTCTCTCTCTCTCTCTCTTTCTCTCTCTCTCTCTCTCTCTCTCTCTCTCTCTCTCGCCCTCTCTCTCTCTCTCTCTCTCTTTCTCTCTCTCTCTCTCTCTCTCTCTCTCTCTCTCTCTCGCCCTCTCTCTCTCTCTATCGTATCACCTCTGCGTCTGATTGGCCTGAAGGCTGGCTAGGCGGCAGCCAATCAGCTCTCTCCGTGGTGATGGTGCGCTGCATCTCGTGAGGGTCTGACTGCCGGGAAGAGACGGAGGAGACGAGCATCACCTCCTCCTTCCCCTCCGCTCGCTGTTTCCGGGAAGTAATTGTGGTATGAGTGTGTGTGTGTGTGTGTGTGTGTGTGTGTGTGTGTGTGTGTGTGTGTAGATACAATTTATAATTAAAGGTGTGCAGTAACTGCAGCATCATGACTCAGCGTTTGTCTCCCTGCAGCCTTCACGCTGAGTCATGCTGTCACTTTGTTTAGATGCAGTTTGTCTGTGAAGTGGACAGAATAACATCAAATATTAACATTTCTTCACTTTAAATAGTCCAAAAACCAACTAAAACTAGTCCAGGCCGACACATGTGGACATGTCTTTTTGACCGATCTCTAAATCCTTGTTCTGTGGATTTATTTTGTTTAAAGTTGTTCAA
>CM042322.1:38434544-38437044 GCA_023566125.1 Zingel zingel | reverse complement strand
AAGCTTAGCCGAGGAGAAGTGACTGTGAGCCGGGTACAGAGAACCGCGAGGAAACGCTCCTACGGTTAAGATTAGGACAAATTATGGTGGTTTGGGTTTAAAACACACCTGTTCCCTGGTGAAAGTCTTGTGTCGTCTCCTTAACTTCTCCAGGACATGACCACCTGTTTCCTGGTGAAAGTCTTGTGTTGTCTCCTTAACTTCTCCAGGACATGATCACCTGTTTCCTGGTGAAAGTCTTGTGTCATCTCCTTAACTTCTCCAGGACATGATCACCTGTTTCCTGGTGAAAGTCTTGTGTTATCTCCTTAACTTCTCCAGGACATGATCACCTGTTCCCTGGTGAAAGTCTTGTGTCATCTCCTTAACTTCTCCAGGACATGATCACCTGTTTCCTGGTGAAAGTCTTGTGTCGTCTCCTTAACTTCTTCAGGACATGATCACCTGTTCCCTGGTGAAAGTCTTTTGTTATCTCCTTAACTTCTCCAGGACATGATCACCTGTTTCCTGGTGAAAGTCTTGAGTTTTCTCCTTAACTTTCTCCTTAACTTCTCCCGGGATATGAACTCCGCTTCCCGGCTTAAAGTTGAAGTTGTAAACCAGCAACGACTGCTCCTCCAGAGGAGTCTGCTGCTGTCGAGATGCTGACGTCCCTAAAAGCTGCGCAGACGGTTCCTGCGATCAGGAAGAAGACAAAGCCCTTCTCTGACTACATTTGCATGTGCAAGTAAGACTTATTAAACTATTACTAACCCTAACGATGCTCGTGCATATCCTGTATTTCACCTGTAGGAGGCAGAAACAAATGTCTGGTACAAAGTCTGTCCAGCTGATGGACTTTTATTTGATTTGGACATAGAAATCTGATTTGATTATTTGGTAATAACAGCACAGACTGTCTGTCTTTAAGATGTAAGAAACACATCAGGTTGTCCTGCAGGACATCTGTCTGCAGAGAAAAGGAAAACTATTTGTGGTATTTTGTTTTCAGAGCCGAGGCATGCTGGGATCTTTCCTGTGATTGTCTCTCTGCTGGACAGACATGGACATGGTGTAATCAGGTCAGGACAGTAAACGTTGCGGTTTCCTGCACATGCTTCTGGTTTTGGCTCGGCTTTTAGAACACGCCGGTCCGTCACCTGAGGAGTTCCCAGCCAGCGGACGAGTCATCCTGCAGGAATGCAGTTCCAACAGCGCCCAAAATAACTCGCAGACTCCACCGCTGCAAGCTGCAGTGAGCTGCTCAGGGGAATAGAAAAAAAACTCTGAGCAGAAGATATTATCTTCATTACCTCGTGAACGGATGAACCAGGGAAACGTAGAAACAGCAGAGTGGAAAGTAAAAGTTGTTTCTAGAAATATAAAAGGACATTGTCACATCACTGCTGTGGAGAATCATGAATATATAATTTGCCCAACAAATCCTCCAAACCCTCATAGGACACTGGTGGTTTGTTGTCCCCCCCACTCCCCCCTCTAACCCCACCCACAGGAGAGCTCTCTGTCCTCATATCTAAACCAGAGAAGGTAACGGTCGCGGTTTTTCCTGTGTCTGTCTGTCTGTCTGTCTGTCTGTGTGACTGTCTTTAAGATGTAAGAAACACATCAGGTTGTCCTGCAGGACGTCTGTCTGCACAGAAAAGGAAAACTATTTGTGGTATTTTGTTTGTGCCTGTCTGTCTGTTCTTTAACCCCTGATCTAGCAAAGTACACACAGTTCTTGTTTTCCCCTAAATGGTTATTTTTACCTCTTTAGGGGAGCGGGTTGTCTTTGAGATGGACAACTCTACCTCTTCCAGATATTGGGGGGGGGGGGGGGCGGGGGGCATACCCCCCTGCATCCCCCCGTCACCCCACCCCCCGAAATCTACTCCTGTATGATGTTCCAGTGGAGCGTCAGGGGGAAGAGAAACATCATGCTTGGTATGTCAGGAATGTTTTCCACTTAACGTTTACGGTTCAGACTTGGACTCAGCTCAACTTTCTGGGTGGTTTCTTCTCTCTCTCTCTCTCTCTCTCTCTCTCGCTCTCTCTCTCTCGCTCTCTCGCTCTCTCTCTCTCTCTGTCTCTCTCTCTCTCCCTCTCTATCTGTCTCTCTCTCTCTCTCTCTCTCGCTCTCTCTCTCTCTCTGTCTCTCTCTCTCTCCCTCTCTCTCTGTCTCTCTCTCTCTCTCTCTCTCTCTGTCTCTCTCTCTCTGTCTCTCTCTCTCTCTGTCTCTCTCTCTCTGTCTCTCTCTCTCTCTGTCTCTCTCTCTCTCTGTCTCTGTCTCTCTCTCTCTCTCTCTGTCTCTCTCTCTCTCTGTCTCTCTGTCTCTCTCTCTGTCTCTCTCTCTCTCTCTCTCTATCTCTCTCTCTGTCTCTCTCTCTCTCTCTCTCTCTCTATCTCTCTCTCTCTGTCTCTCTCTGTCTCTCTCTCTCTCTCTCTCTCTCTGTCTCTCTCTCTCTCTCTCTCTCTCTCTCTCTATCTCTCTCTCTGTCTCCTCCTTCTCTTTGCTTCTTTT
>CM042322.1:38412044-38422044 GCA_023566125.1 Zingel zingel | reverse complement strand
AAGAATGGCTCTCAAACCTGAATAAAACTCTCCACACACTGTGGAGGAAGGTCTGGCTGCACCACAGATGCATTCTGGGATAGAAAAGATTGATAGAAAAGGTTGTTTGCATTTCTTTAACCTTTGCGTTGATCTCGGGTCACATTGACCCGTTTAAAAAAAAAATGTATATCAGAAGATATGGGACGTAGCTTGCATGTAAACATACTCGGTGCGGTCTGGGACTTCCTGACGTTAACACAGATTCACGTCGAGCTGCAGGGACAGGTAGCTGTGAGCTGATTGGTCAACGAGGAACAGGTGAGGAGAGTCTGGGGAGAGTTCCCATCAGCCCCAGCTGGACTCAGTTTGCTGCTAATTAGCGCCGTTTATACGCCGTTATATTCCAGCAGCCGGAGCGCCAAAAAAGAAAAGAACTTTCTATTAAAAATACAGTGATCTTCCAGGATTAAAACCCAGTTTGTAGCGTTGACATCTTGTGTGTTTGTTGTAGTTTTTGGATTAAGGTTGAGTATAAAAGTTGAATTTATCAGTTTAATCTTTTAAATAAAAGATGGATTTTGAAACATTTGGGAATGTAGCTATTTCAACTTCTTATGTGAAAACAAATCAATCTTTTATATGGAAATGTTACGGTTATTCACAGCTACAGGTGTCTACCATAGACATGGAAATGCACACATTAGTTCTCTATCCAGTCCCTCCAGAGAAACGTGATTATGCCATCCCATAATTCAACGCATAATCAGCCAAAGTCTGCATATTTATGCAGGGGGGGGGGCCGCATTTTTTCAAATACGCCACACTTTCGCCACATAAATTGATAATTTCCACACAAAATATGCGGGGCTTGCGTGATTTCATAATCACCTCATTTTCGTTGCAAAAAGTCCCAAATATCTCTCAGCAGAAAGTTGAGAAATGTTGCGTTTACTTCACACAAGAGCAGCCGTTTTCCCCTGTTGCCATGGGAACGCTATGAAGTGATGTAATTAATGCAAGTTCCCGCAATTTTGGCAAGTTCCCGCAAATTTGGCAAGTTCCCGCCATTTTTGCAAGTCCCCGCAATTTTTGCAAATTCCCACAATTTTGGAAAGTTCCCGCCATTTTTGAAAGTTCCCGCAATTTTGGCAAGTTCCCGCAATTTTTCCAAGTTCCCGCAATTTCGGCAAGTTCCCGCCATTTTGGCAAGTTCCCGCAATTTTGGCAAGTTCCCGCAATTTTTCCAAGTTCCCGCCATTTTGGCAAGTTCCCGCAATTTCGGCAAGTTCCCGCAATTTTGGCAAGTTCCCGCAATTTTGGCAAGTTCCCGCAATTTCGGCAAGTTCCCGCCATTTTGGCAAATTCCCGCCATTTTTGCATTTTCCCGCAATTTTTGCAAATTCCCACAATTTTGGAAAGTTCCCGCCATTTTTGAAAGTTCCTGCAATTTTGGCAAGTTCCCGCAATTTTTCCAAGTTCCCGCAATTTTGGCAAGTTCCCGCCATTTTGGCAAGTTCCCGCAATTTTGGCAAGTTCCCGCAATTTCGGCAAGTTCCCGCCATTTTGGCAAGTTCCCGCAATTTTTCCAAGTTCCCGCAATTTCGGCAAGTTCCCGCCATTTTGGCAAGTTCCCGCAATTTTGGCAAGTTCCCGCAATTTTTCCAAGTTCCCGCCATTTTGGCAAGTTCCCGCAATTTCGGCAAGTTCCCGCAATTTTTGAAAGTTCCTGCAATTTTGGCAAGTTCCCGCAATTTTTCCAAGTTCCCGCAATTTCGGCAAGTTCCCGCCATTTTGGCAAGTTCCCGCAATTTTGGCAAGTTCCCGCAATTTCGGCAAGTTCCCGCCATTTTTGCAAGTTCCCGCAATTTTGGCAAGTTCCCGCAATTTTTCCAAGTTCCCGCCATTTTGGCAAGTTCCCGCAATTTCGGCAAGTTCCCGCAATTTTGGCAAGTTCCCGCAATTTCGGCAAGTTCCCGCCATTTTGGCAAATTCCCGCCATTTTTGCATTTTCCCGCAATTTTGGTAAGTTCCCGCAATTTTGGCAAGTTCCTGCAATTTCATCGCGTAAAATTGCATAAATATCCCGCATATTCCATCGCTTTTTTTAAGAAAACGTGCACCAATAATAAAAAATTTTTAAAAAACTTTGAGTTTCTAGGAGATTCTAGGATCAGAGCTTTAGGGGGGGCTTTAGGGGGGCTCAGCCCTTAATGAGAATGTGACACGGATACAGTGCCTTGTAAAAGTGTTAACCACCCCCCACTGGATAACAATGAATATATGTATTTATTACTATAACAGAGGATAAATGCAAAATATTGAACATATAAAAAAATTACGAAAGACCCACGATGGTGATCTTTGAACCTGTAATTGTTTGTCGTCTGTCACTAACAGAGAAGTAACTTGACTTTCTTTAATTATAAAAACATGATTTTTAGGGCGGCTGAGATGATATTTAAGGGTCTAAAAGTGCCACAGAGAATGAATACGTTTTCTTTCCATCCAGGAAGGCTTTCAGATGCAGGTTTCTGCCAATCAAACGACCCGGGGAGAGAAAAGAAAAGGAAAGACCCGTCTACACGCAAAGATACTCTTTAGTATATCATTTCATGCAGAGAATATTTAGCACAGATGGAAGAACACGCTGCAGTGGCTTTTCTCTCACGTCTCTCTGCGTTGAGACGCAATGACATCAGGACGGCAGCCGCTCGCCACCGGCAGCCGCTCGCCGCCGGCAGCCGCTCGCCGCCGGCAGCCGCTCGCCGCCGGCAGCCGCTCGCCGCCGGCAGCCCCTCGCCGCCGGCAGCCGCTCGCCGCCGGCAGCCCCTCGCCGCCAGCAGCCCCTCGCCGCCCGGATTACTCTCAGCTCAAGTTGGAGCAGATTTAGTGTGAATGAGTTCCATGTTTTTGGTGTCAGAGTCTCGAGTTATTTATGACGGAGGGAAACACCCCGCTGTTTGTTCCCAGGCCTCTCTCTCTCTCTCTCTCTCTCTCTCTCTCTCTCTCTCCCTCTCTCTCTCTCCCTCTCTCTCCCTCTCTCTCTCTCTCCCTCTCTCTCTCTCTCTCTCTTCCCCTCTCTCCCTCTGTCTCTCTCTCTCTCTCTCTCTCCCTCTCTCTCTCTGTGTGTGTGTCTCTCTTCCTCTCTCTCTCTCTCTCTCTCTCTCTCTCCTCTCTTTGTCTCTCTCTGTTTCTCTCGTGTCTCTTCCTTCTTTCTCACAGTCCCACTGTCAAGTGATACTTGGCATCCTGCTGGCTTTCTCACACACACACACACACACACACACACACACACACACACACACACACACACACACACACACACACACACATACATACACACACACACACACACACACACACACACACACACCATGTTTGTTGTGTAAAGATCAAACTGACTGCTGGGAATCTCACACATTCATTATATATAACCCTAATTTTTAGCCTGCGACAGCCGGTTAAATATTCAGCCCACCCGTGAGAAGAGCGGGGAGGGCTAACGTTGTCATCTGTACCTGCCGCCCACGGACCGGTAACGTTAGCTACAAAGCTGAAAAAAGCTAAAGTAACATTACCGCCAACTAGCCGGTCCAACCGGCCCAATTCTGTCTTTCAATATCTGGTTGAATATCAACTCAGTCTGAGCTGTGACAGCTAGGTAAAGGTGCACTATGAGTTCCTGCATGGTCTCTCCTTGATCCGCTAGCTGCCTGGTCCCTGAACACACCGTGAAAAGCCCGGTCTCAGGAGACACCACAGGGGTCGGAAATGTCAAACAGACACTAGAGGCACAGGATAGGCACCAAAATACAACAAACCACGTTCCAGCCAATCACAGACAAGATGGTTGGGGGAGGGGGTGGGGGTTAGTGACAGTTAAGGTGCTGACACACCAACCAGACGGCCGACCGTCGGCAGTAAAGCCAGTCGGACTGATCAGACGGGTCCCCGAGGTCCAAAAATGACTCAGAACACACTGAGGAGACGGTACTCTGGAGGACTGCAGGGGGTACGTGTCCCCCTAGGGGGACTCTGGAGGACTGCAGGGGGTACGTGTCCCCCTAGAGGTACTTTGGAGGACTGCAGGGGGTACGTGTCCCCCTAGGGGGACTCTGGAGGACTGCAGGGGGTACGTGTCCCCCTAGGGGGACTCTGGAGGACTGCAGGGGGTACGTGTCCCCCTAGGGGGACTCTGGAGGACTGCAGGGGGTACGTGTCCCCCTAGGGGAACTCTGGAGGACTGCAGGGGTTACGTGTCCCCCTAGAGGTTCTCTGGAGGACTGCAGGGGGTACGTGTCCCCCTAGGGGGAACTCTGGAGGACTGCAGGGGGTACGTGTCCCCCTAGGGGGAACTCTGGAGGACTGCAGGGGGTACGTGTCCCCCTAGGGGGACTCTGGAGGACTGCAGGGGGTACGTGTCCCCCTAGAGGTACTTTGGAGGACTGCAGGGGGTACGTGTCCCCCTAGGGGGACTCTGGAGGACTGCAGGGGGTACGTGTCCCCCTAGGGGGGCTCTGGAGGACTGCAGGGGGTACGTGTCCCCCTAGGGGTGCTCTGGAGGACTGCAGGGGGTACGTGTCCCCCTAGGGGGACTCTGGAGGACTGCAGGGGTTACGTGTCCCCCTAGGGGTACTCTGGAGGACTGCAGGGGGTACGTGTCCCCCTAGGGGTGCTCTGGAGGACTGCAGGGGGTACGTGTCCCCCTAGAGGTTCTCTGGAGGACTGCAGGGGGTACGTGTCCCCCTAGGGGAACTCTGGAGGACTGCAGGGGGTACGTGTCCCCCTAGAGGTACTTTGGAGGACTGCAGGGGGTACGTGTCCCCCTAGGGGGACTCTGGAGGACTGCAGGGGGTACGTGTCCCCCTAGGGGGACTCTGGAGGACTGCAGGGGGTACGTGTCCCCCTAGGGGGACTCTGGAGGACTGCAGGGGGTACGTGTCCCCCTAGGGGGACTCTGGAGGACTGCAGGGGGTACGTGTCCCCCTAGGGGAACTCTGGAGGACTGCAGGGGGTACGTGTCCCCCTAGAGGTTCTCTGGAGGACTGCAGGGGGTACGTGTCCCCCTAGGGGGAACTCTGGAGGACTGCAGGGGGTACGTGTCCCCCTCGGGGGAACTCTGGAGGACTGCAGGGGGTACGTGTCCCCCTAGGGGTACTCTGGAGGACTGCAGGGGGTACGTGTCCCCCTAGAGGTTCTCTGGAGGACTGCAGGGGGTACGTGTCCCCCTAGGGGGAACTCTGGAGGACTGCAGGGGGTACGTGTCCCCCTAGGGGGAACTCTGGAGGACTGCAGGGGGTACGTGTCCCCCTAGGGGGAACTCTGGAGGACTGCAGGGGGTACGTGTCCCCCTAGGGGGAACTCTGGAGGACTGCAGGGGGTACGTGTCCCCCTAGGGGTTCTCTGGAGGACTGCAGGGGGTACGTGTCCCCCTAGGGGAACTCTGGAGGACTGCAGGGGGTACGTGTCCCCCTAGGGGTTCTCTGGAGGACTGCAGGGGGTACGTGTCCCCCTAGGGGTACTCTGGAGGACTGCAGGGGGTACGTGTCCCCCTAGAGGTTCTCTGGAGGACTGCAGGGGGTACGTGTCCCCCTAGGGGTTCTCTGGAGGACTGCAGGGGGTACGTGTCCCCCTAGGGGGACTCTGGAGGACTGCAGGGGGTACGTGTCCCCCTAGGGGAACTCTGGAGGACTGCAGGGGGTACGTGTCCCCCTAGAGGTACTCTGGAGGACTGCAGGGGGTACATGTCCCCCTAGGGGGACTCTGGAGGACTGCAGGGGGTACGTGAGATATTTAACTAAATGTTTAATAGTAACGAGGCTGTTGTCCAGAACATTGTTCCTCTTCATGGAGACTTTTCCTACAATAAATGTGATATTTGTGTCTCCTTCTTTGGCCCTAATCTCTCCTTCCTTCCTTCCTTCCTTCCTTCCTTTCTTCCTTCCTTCCTTCCTTCCTTCCTTCCTTCCTTCCTTTCTTCCTTCCTTACTTCCTTTCTTCCTTCCTTCCTTCCTTCCTTCCTTCTACTCTTTACAAGTTACGTCACTGTTTTTGATAGTATTTCGACCTATTCTTGCCTTCCTTCCTTCCTTCCTTCCTTCCTTCCTTTCTTCCTTTCTTCCTTTCTTCCTTCCTTCCTTCCTTCCTTCCTTCCTTTCTTCCTTCCTTCCTTCCTTCCTTCCTTTCTTCCTTCCTTCCTTCCTTCCTTCCTTCTACTCTTTACAAGTTACGTCACTGTTTTTGATAGTATTTCGACCTATTCTTGCCTTCCTTCCTTCCTTCCTTCCTTCCTTCCTTTCTTCCTTTCTTCCTTCCTTCCTTCCTTTCTTCCTTCCTTCCTTCCTTCCCTCCCTCCTTCCTTCCTTCCTTCCTTCCTTCCTTCCTTTCTTCCTTCCTTCCTTCCTTCCTTCCTTCCTTCCTTCCTTCCTTCCTTTCTTCCTTCCTTCCTTCCTTCCTTCCTTCCTTTCTTCCTTCCTTCCTTCCTTTCTTCCTTCCTTCCTTCCTTTCTTCCTTTCTTCCTTTCTTCCTTCCTTCCTTCCTTTCTTCCTTTCTTCCTTTCTTCCTTCCTTCCTTCCTTCCTTCCTTTCTTCCTTTCTTCCTTCCTTCCTTCCTTCCTTCCTTCCTTCCTTCTACTCTTTACAAGTTACGTCACTGTTTTTGATAGTATTTCGACCTATTCTTGCCTTCCTTCCTTCCTTCCTTCCTTCCTTTCTTCCTTTCTTCCTTCCTTCCTTCCTTCCTTCCTTCCTTCCTTCCTTCCTTTCTTCCTTCCTTCCTTCCTTCTACTCTTTACAAGTTACGTCACTGTTTTTGATAGTATTTCGACCTATTCTTGCCTTCCTTCCTTCCTTCCTTCCTTCCTTCCTTTCTTCCTTCCTTCCTTCCTTCCTTCCTTCCTTTCTTCCTTTCTTCCTTTCTTCCTTCCTTCCTTCTACTCTTTACAAGTTACGTCACTGTTTTTGATAGTATTTCGACCTATTCTTGCCTTCCTTCCTTCCTTCCTTCCTTCCTTCCTTCCTTCCTTTCTTCCTTTCTTCCTTCCTTCCTTCCTTTCTTCCTTCCTTCCTTCCTTCCTTCTACTCTTTACAAGTTACGTCACTGTTTTTGATAGTATTTCGACCTATTCTTGCCTTCCTTCCTTCCTTCCTTCCTTCCTTCCTTCCTTCCTTTCTTCCTTCCTTCCTTCCTTCCTTCCTTCCTTCCTTCCTTCCTTCCTTCCTTCCTTTCTTCATTCCTGCCTTCCTTCCTTCCTTCCTTCCTTCCTTCCTTCCTTCCTTCTACTCTTTACAAGTTACGTCACTGTTTTTGATAGTATTTCGACCTATTCTTGCCTTCCTTCCTTCCTTCCTTCCTTCCTTCCTTTCTTCCTTTCTTCCTTCCTTCCTTCCTTTCTTCCTTCCTTCCTTCCTTCCTTCTACTCTTTACAAGTTACGTCACTGTTTTTGATAGTATTTCGACCTATTCTTGCCTTCCTTCCTTCCTTCCTTCCTTCCTTCCTTTCTTCCTTTCTTCCTTCCTTCCTTCCTTTCTTCCTTCCTTCCTTCCTTCCTTCTACTCTTTACAAGTTACGTCACTGTTTTTGATAGTATTTCGACCTATTCTTGCCTTCCTTCCTTCCTTCCTTCCTTCCTTCCTTCCTTTCTTGCCTTCCTTCCTTCCTTCCTTCTTTCTACCATCTTTTTCCAAGGTGATGTCTTTTTTACAGCTGTCTCCTTTTCTACCAAGGGGGAACTTGGCTTAAAGAGACAATTCAAAAGGGGAACATTATTGAAAACAGTTTGAGAACCCCTGCACGAGGTTATGATCACTTCCAGGACCTGGGTCTGCAGGTCCAGACAGACGGTCCTGTCTTTAGTCTGGCCCGGCTCACAGAGTTCCTGTGTGTTGACCGTGATGTCCTGGCTTGCTCCCATTCGCTGGCGGCCAGAACAGTAAGAAGCAGCCAAACGTCTGCTCCGAATTATCCCAGACTCAGATTCACAGTCTGAAGCTTTTTCCACTTTAGCTCTCAGACATGAATATGAATGAAATATCCACTTGAACTGGAACTATTTCACCATTGTATTGACTTGTACTGTGGCTTATAATATTCATTTATACCATATTGCTGCTCTGCATGTTTGCACGTTTGCATGAGAACATGGCTGTAAGCTATACGTGTGTGTACTGCATATGGCTGTTTGTGTATTTATAATGGATGGTTGCAGAGATCCATGTGTGCTGAGTGGACAGCAACGGGACACCGTCAGCTTCACGTTCCTCCGTGTGAATCTGCTGACGTCTCTCTCCCGGCTCTATTTTCCCCCAAACACTCAAATCTCTGCTGTTGGTTTTCTTAAAGTTCCCTAAACAGCTGGAGCTCAGAGAGCTCACCTGAGTCAGCAGACACACACACACACACACACACACACACACACACACACACACACACACACACACACACACAGTCAGTCAGACACACACACACACACACACACACACACACACAGTCAGTCAGACACACACACACACACACACACACACACACACACACACACACAGAGAGAGACACACACACACACACACACACACACACACACAGACACACACACACACACACACACACACACAGTCAGTCAGACACACACACACACACACACACACACACACACACAGTCAGTCAGACACACACACACACACACACACACACACACACAGAGAGACACACACACACACACACACACACACACACACAGACACACACACACACACACACACACACACACACACACAGTCAGTCAGACACACACACACACACACACACACACACACACACACACTCTCACACACACACACACACACACACACAGACACACAGACACAGTCAGTCAGACACACACACACACACACACAGTGAGTCAGACACACACACACACACACACAGTCAGTCAGACACACACACACACACACACACACACAGTCAGTCAGACACACACACACACACACACACACACACAGAGACACACACACACACACACACAGAAAGAGACAGAGAGACACGCACACACACACACACACACACAGACACACACACACACACTCTCAGGCTGCAGGTGGCTGCTGTGTATTGAGTGATGCTGTGGAGAAGCTGCTGTCATCACTCATCCAGCCTGGTGGAAAGTAAAGCGTGGAGTCCTCCTGAGTGGTGATGGTTAATCTAACGGGCCGTGATGATGAAACATGTTTAAAGGAGTCATTCTGCTCGGTGTACGCGGTGCATGAGCAGGACGCTTCCTAAAAGATCTGAGTCAGACACTGGAGGAATGATCAGTCTGTTGTTACTGGTTACTCTCATAGATCAAAGTGATGTCATGATCTCTCTCTCTCTCTCTCTCTCTCTCTCTCTCTCTCTCTCTCTCTCTCTCTCTCTCTCTCAGTCGTCAGCCTCCTCTTCTGATTGGTCCGCTGAGCCCAGGCTCATTGTTGACTCATCCAATCCCGTGGTAGTGTGAGTGGAGGGAGGTGATGTCATCAGCCTCTGAGTCACCAATCACATGAGATCAGCCTTTCTGTGCTTCCCACCCATCATCACAACACTTCCCGGAAACATCAGCTGACCCAAGTGTGTGTGTGTGTGTGTGTGTGTGTGTGTGTGTGTGTGTGTGTGTGTGTGTGTGTGTGCATCTGAATGTGTGTGCACCTGTGTGTGTGTGTGTGTGTGTGTGTGTGTGTGTGTGTGCGCCTGTGTGTGTGTGTTTGTGTGTGTGTGTGTGTGTGTGTGTGTGTGTGTGTGCGCCTGTGTGTGTGTGTTTGTGTGTGTGTGTGTGTGTGTGTGTGTGTGTGTGTGTGTGTAGCCCAGTCTCTGTGTGTGTGTGTGTGTGTGTGTGTGTGTGTGTCTCTCTCTGTGTGTGTGTGTGTGTGTGTGTGTGTGTGTCTCTGTGTGTGTGTGTGTGTGTGTGTGTGTGTGTGTGTGTGTGTGTGTGTGTGTAGCCCAGTCTCTGTGTGTGTGTGTGTGTGTGTGTGTGTGTGTGTGATGACT
>CM042322.1:38394544-38399544 GCA_023566125.1 Zingel zingel | reverse complement strand
TCACCAATCAATAGATTCAATAACGGGACCATTTCACGAACTGCCACGAGACTGGGCTGCATAAATATACCATCTTTATAAAGGTTGTCACTGCTGCCGTGAAGCCAGGCTTCACGCCAACTATTCTGCAAACACACACACTTCAGGAGTTTTGTCATTTAGCCATAAGTGCTTTAAATAGCCCGGGCACACGCTGTGTGTTCTAGTTTGTTTCTGTGAACATTTCCTGTGAGTACAGACTGTGAGAACCCATTTCTTCCATAGAGTACTATAAAGAGAGAATCTGAAAATGCTGGCCCTTCTTGGGGGGATCGTTGGGTCTATTCCCTATGAATCAAATTGAATTGGAGAGGTCTTAACCCTCGTGTTGCAACCCGGTCTCACGCCAGTTCGTGAAATGGTCACGTTATTTTTATGTATTGATACGTGTACAGGTCACGAATTTCATTTTGTGTACTGCCACGGGGAAATTAAACGCCACACGCCGGCAACAACAACGGACGGACCGCCACACGGGGATGCGTTCCCCGGGCGCACAGACACGATCCGCGGTCTCTGTGGCACGCAACAACGGGGACATGAAACGCCACAACAACGGGACGGTTGAGGTTAGGACAAAAAAGAACTGGGAAAGGAACCGTCACACGCCGGACACGCCGACAGCAACGGGACAGTTGTGGTTAATAACGCGGAAAGGAACTGAAACACGCGGGACGCCATCCCCGCTCTCCGGGGTGAAAGTCCTGCAACACGCGGGACGCCGTCCCCGCTCTCCGGGGTGAAAGTCCTGCAACACGCGGGACGCCGTCCCCGCTCTCCGGGGTGAAAGTCCTGCAACACGCGGGACGCCGTCCCCGCTCTCCGGGGTGAAAGTCCTGCAACACGCGGGACGCCATCCCCGCTCTCCGGGGTGAAAGTCCTGCAACACGCGGGACGCCATCCCCGCTCTCCGGGGTGAACGTCCTGCAACACGCGGGACGCCGTCCCCGCTCTCCGGGGTGAAAGTCCTGCAACACGCGGGACGCCATCCCCGCTCTCCGGGGTGAAAGTCCTGCAACACGCGGGACGCCGTCCCCGCTCTCCGGGGTGAAAGTCCTGCAACACGCGGGACGCCGTCCCCGCTCTCCGGGGTGAAAGTCCTGCAACACGCGGGTCGCCGTCCCCGCTCTCCGGGGTGAAAGTCCTGCAACACGCGGGACGCCGTCCCCGCTCTCCGGGGTGAAAGTCCTGCAACACGCGGGACGCCGTCCCCGCTCTCCGGGGTGAACGTCCCGTGTTGTTTGACCCGTCCACCCCCCCGACCAACCTCCCTACGCCGATCTCTGGCTTCTAATACTACTCCCTACCGTTGGCGTGCTGTGATCCCGAAATATGCTTCCCATTTAAATACATTACATTATAATTCGTAATCACTACATGAAACAAACGACATATTCGTGTCCTGTTCACGAATCAACAGATTCAATAACGGGACCATTTCACGACCTGCCGTGGGACCGGGCTGCGTGTTGTCTTCGTTTCAACCTTTTTCAACCTTTTTTCTGACATTGTTGGCGCCTTTTTTCACACTTTGTTTTTGCTTTTTCCAACGTTTTACATTTTAAAAATGTTCTTCTACACGTCTTCAGCGCTTATTTTTATATTATTTCTATTTTCTGATATAAAACAAAATTTTAAAACGGGCCGATGTGACCCGAAGTCACCACAAGGTCTTAATGCAGCAACGAAAATCAAGTCTTCTCCGGGGTGAATATATAGTCGTAGGCAGTGGTGTAGTGGAGGGTATACGCAGGTATACGGGGTATACCCACTTCTTTTTACAGCCAAAAAGCCATGGAATATATAGGAGAGTATACCCACTTCCTCCTCCATAACCTACCCATCTACCTATTAGTACACCCACCTTATCAACAACCACTACACCAGTGGTCGTAGGTCCAAACCAGCCATGCACCGAATGTTCGACAACCGAATAAGTGAACAGGAATGAATACACTTTACCGAACAATGATGTTGTTGATGACGCAATTAAAAGAAATCGGTCCTGTAGGCTCGTGCAGGAGTCAGGTGACGATGTCAAAGTTTGAGGAGGACGAGCGTGGGGCTTAACATCAAGTCCGAGACTCCTGACTCATGTTTAAAGAGCCACAATAAGACGTGATGAGTTGTTATGAAATGCAGCACGTGATTGGTTAGTCACAGCATCACATGCGGCTTCATCAATGTCCGTCTCTGTGTGTGTGTGTGTGTGTGTGTGTGTGTGTGTGTGTGTGTGTGTGTGTGTGTGTTGGGGTCAGTTTGTTCTGCAGCTGTTTGTTCGGGGTTATAAATAGAAGCTGCTGGACACAAACAGTTAACTGTCCCACGTTCTCAGCCTGCAGGCTAGAACTGACGGG
Organism: Zingel zingel; assembly: GCA_023566125.1. NCBI lineage: Eukaryota > Metazoa > Chordata > Actinopteri > Perciformes > Percidae > Zingel > Zingel zingel. Next base: position 38,397,148 of record CM042322.1, on the reverse strand, counting down.
TCCTTTAGACAGACTCAGTGGACTCTTTGAGTCTCTCAGAGACAAAAGAAACAAAAGACGTCTCTCTCCTCACAACATCTATAACAACACACAGTTTATTATAAGCTGCTGACGCACTGAACTCACACTACCGGTCAAAAGTTTGGGGTCACTTAGAAATGTCCGTTCCAGACAGAATACCAGCTGAGATCAACTGCATTGTGTTTGATCAGGGCAGCAGTTATCAGATTTCATCATATGTTTACATCATGTGATGACATCATGTGTTTACATCATGTGATGACATCATGTGTTTACATCATGTCTAAACGTCAGACCCAAATTAAAAGTGGTCCAGCTCCCAGATACTCTGACCCTCTGGGGTGAGCCTGATATACACACACATACAGAGACACACACACACACACACACACACACACACACACACACACACACACACACACACACACACACACACACACACACACACACACACACATAGTGCGTCTCACTATCTTTGTGTTGACCCGTCATTGACATAATGCATTCCCTAGCCCCTTACCCTAACCTTAACCATCACCACTAGATGCCTAACCTTAACCCTTACCCTCACCCTAACCATAACCTAATTCTAACCCTAATCCTAAAACCAAGTCTTAACCCTCAAACAGACCTTTAACCTTGTGGGCTCCAGCATTTTGGGCCCACAAGGCTGGTCGGACCCCACAAGTATACTGGACTCCCGGTTTTTGGACCCCACGAATATAGTTAAACAAGAACACACACAGACACACACACACACACACACACACACACACACACACACACACACACACACACACACACACACACACACAGCAGACTAGGATGCCAGCAAACACAGCTGTGCAGTCCCTCCAGAAAAATGCAATTATGCAATCGCATAATCAGCCAAAGTGTGTGTGTGTGGGGGGGGGCGCCGCACTTTCGCTGCATGAATTGCTGATTTCCGTGCACAATATTGCATGATTTCATAATCCCCGTATCTTCGTTGAAAAAGGTCCCACATGTATCTCAGCAGAAAGTTGAGAAATGTTGCGTTTACGTCAGACGAGAGCAGCTGTTTCCCCCCGTTGCCATGGGAACGCTATGAAGTGATGTAATCGAAAAGCTGCAGACCCCGCGATGAAGCCACGATGGAACCGCCGTTTTTCTTACAAGTTCCTGCAATTTGATGGTGTAAAACTGCATAAATATCCCGAATATTCCATCTCATACTTTAAGGAAACGGGCCGTCACTTCTATCACTCTCTCTATCTCTCTATCTTTCACTCTCTCTATCTCTCTATCTCTCTATCTCTCTATCTATCACTCTCTCTATCTCTCTATCTATCACTCTCTCTATCTCTCTATCTCTCTATCTCTCTATCTATCACTCTCTCTATCTCTCTATCTATCACTCTCTCTATCTCTCTATCTCTCTATCTCTCTATCTATCACTCTCTCTATCTATCACTCTCTCTATCTCTCTATCTATCACTCTCTCTATCTATCACTCTCTCTATCTCTCTATCTCTCTATCTATCACTCTCTCTATCTCTCTATCACTCTCTCTATCTCTCTATCTCTCTATCTATCTCTCTATCTATCACTCTCTCTATCTCTCTATCTCTCTATCTATCTCTCTATCTATCACTCTCTCTATCTCTCTATCTCTCTATCTATCTCTCTATCTATCACTCTCTCTATCTCTCTATCTATCACTCTCTCTATCTCTCTATCTATCACTCTCTCTATCTCTCTATCTATCACTCTCTCTATCTCTCTATCTATCACTCTCTCTATCTCTCTATCTATCACTCTCTCTATCTCTCTATCTATCACTCTCTCTATCTCTCTATCTATCTCTCTATCTATCACTCTCTCTATCTCTCTATCTATCACTCTCTCTATCTCTCTATCTATCACTCTCTCTATCACTCTCTCTATCTCTCTATCTATCTCTCTATCTATCACTCTCTCTATCTCTCTATCTATCTCTCTATATATCACTCTCTCTATCTCTCTATCTATCTCTCTATCTATCACTCTCTCTATCTCTCTATCTATCACTCTCTCTATCTCTCTATCTATCACTCTCTCTATCTCTCTATCTATCTCTCTATCTATCTCTCTATCTATCACTCTCTCTATCTCTCTATCTATCACTCTCTCTATCTCTCTATCTATCTCTCTATCTATCTCTCTATCTATCACTCTCTCTATCTCTCTATCTATCACTCTCTCTATCTCTCTATCTATCTCTCTATCTATCACTCTCTCTATTTCTCTATCTATCACTCTCTCTATCTCTCTATCTATCTCTCTATCTATCACTCTCTCTATCTCTCTATCTATCACTCTCTCTATCTCTCTATCTATCACTCTCTCTATCTCTCTATCTATCACTCTCTCTATCTATCACTCTCTCTATCTCTCTATCTCTCTATCTCTCTATCTATCACTCTCTCTATCTATCACTCTCTCTATCTCTCTATCTATCACTCTCTCTATCTATCACTCTCTCTATCTATCACTCTCTCTATCTCTCTATCTCTCTATCTCTCTATCTATCACTCTCTCTATCTATCACTCTCTCTATCTCTC
>CM042322.1:38382736-38384344 GCA_023566125.1 Zingel zingel | reverse complement strand
GCATGGTTTGCTCCGGTCTGAATCAGATGATGACTTTGTACACGATATGTTTACATGTGGCCGGTTTTCTTTCATAAATGGACATTTCAACCTCTCCGTTTCTTCAGAAATAACATCGTGCACAGCTGTCAGCTTTCAGAAAAGTGTTCGTTTACATGTCCCCGAGTATATATGCCGTCGAGAGCACGACAGACCTGTAGGGGGCGGTGCAAAGAGAAGCTCAAGCACACGTTAGCCAATCAGAATCCTCCAAAATAGCAACAACAGCTGCCTAAACCTCCATTTGTCTCAGGTTACGTGCAAACGTGCAAGTTTGTAGAAAGACTTGTTTTCAGAGGAGAGTTCTCCGTTTGAGTGGAAACGAAGGACACAAACGAAGGGAAATGTCTCCGTTTTTCAAAATAACCACGTACGTGGAAACGGGGTAATAGGCTACTTGGTTCGCTTTGGTTTCAACACGGAGAAATAACGGGGAAAGTGAAGACAACATCTAACCGGTACGTACACACCGCCGCCGACTTGAGCTGCAAAGAAGCTCTGGCGCCCGGTCAGGACGCTGGTCAGAAAGTTCGGGGAAGCTGTTTGAGGCTTTGGCCGCTCTGACGTAGCAGCGTTCAATGTTCGATCAGGAGAAAGCTCAAGCAGCCGCTGCACGGCCAACACACACTAGAGACCTTTATAGATGACATATATAACGACAGGATGTGTATTGGTTGTTGGTGGCAGCGGTGTCTGTTAGCAGTTAGCTCGCTCGTTAGCCGCTGAACCGCAACAGCGTGCAGGCAGAGCGAGCAGCCGCCAGCTGTTGATCCGTGCAGGACTTCACCGTGAGAGGACCGTTAGAGACCATGTGACCTGTTCACCGTGAGAGGACTGTTAGAGACCATGTGACCTGTTCACCGTGAGAGGACCGTTAGAGACCATGTGACCTGTTCACCGTGAGAGGACCGTTAGAGACCATGTGACCTGTTCACCGTGAGAGGACTGTTAGAGACCATGTGACCTGTTCACCGTGAGAGGACTGTTAGAGACCATGTGACCTGTTCACCGTGAGCGGACTGTTAGAGACCATGTGACCTGTTCACCGTGAGAGGACTGTTAGAGACCATGTGACCTGTTCACCGTGAGAGGACTGTTAGAGACCATGTGACCTGTTCACCGTGAGAGGACCGTTAGAGACCATGTGACCTGTTCACCGTGAGAGGACCGTTAGAGACCATGTGACCTGTTCGCACCGTGAGAGGACTGTTAGAGACCATGTGACCTGTTCACCGTGAGAGGACCGTTAGAGACCATGTGACCTGTTCACCGTGAGAGGACCGTTAGAGACCATGTGACCTGTTCACCGTGAGAGGACCGTTAGAGACCATGTGACCTGTTCACCGTGAGAGGACTGTTAGAGACCATGTGACCTGTTCACCGTGAGAGGACTGTTAGAGACCATGTGACCTGTTCACCGTGAGAGGACTGTTAGAGACCATGTGACCTGTTCACCGTGAGAGGACTGTTAGAGACCATGTGACCTGTTCACCGTGAGAGGACCGTTAGAGACCATGTGACCTGTTCACCGTGAGAGGACTGTTAGAGACCATGTGACCTGTTCACCGT
>CM042322.1:38345236-38367736 GCA_023566125.1 Zingel zingel | reverse complement strand
AATGAGGTGGACCCAAATGCAAAGACTGGCAGGTAGTGTAGGTTAGTAGGAAGATTAAATAATAATTTGCAGTTCATACCAAACAAAGTGTCCAGTTACAGCAGGCAGAGAACGAGCAAAAACAGGCAGAATCCAACAGCTGGAACAGGCAGAATAACTGGAACTCAGACCAAAAAGGGGAAGAACAAAACAAACTCTCACACAGATAACCATTCACAGAAAATGCAATGATCTGACAACAGACAAGGGAACGACAGAGACGAAATACAAGAGGTAACGAGGACTAACGAGGGACGTTTTGGCACGGGGGAAAAATGTAGTGGAGTAGAAAGTAGAGATAATTGCTGCAAAATGCAACGAAGTAAAAGGCAAAAGTATGCACTATTGATTCTACTATTTGTACGTTACATCCCAGCACTGCTGGTTGAAGTTGTCTTGTGTAGTATTCTATAAATATGTTTTTATTAAAGTCATTAAGTGGTCCTCCAGGAGACGGATGGCTCCGCCCGTCTGGCTCTAAATGAAGCCTCTCTGCTGCAGACGTGTGGTAAACCCAAACTGCAGACTTTAATCCAGGACCACACAGACTGAGACTCCCACGCTACATTTACAGACGCTGATTCACCACCAGGGTCCACTCACAAATCACCCCATTTAGTCTCGCACCCTGCACAGTTTCCTTCTGTCTGATCTGATCCAGGGTCAGTCCTTCTATCTGCTCTGATGTGATCCAGGGTCAGTCCTTCTATCTGCTCTGATCTGATCCAGGGTCAGTCCTTCTGTCTGCTCTGATCTGATCCAGGGTCAGTCCTTCTGTCTGCTCTGATCTGATCCAGGGTCAGTCCTTCTGTCTGCTCTGATCTGATCCAGGGTCAGTCCTTCTGTCTGCTCTGATCCAGGGTCAGTCCTTCTGTCTGCTCTGATCTGATCCAGGGTCAGTCCTTCTGTCTGCTCTGATCTGATCCAGGGTCAGTCCTTCTGTCTGCTCTGATCTGATCCAGGGTCAGTCCTTCTATCTTCGAAAGAACAAACATGACAGAAGGAAATGGAGGAGAATAACACAGATACATATCTGCTGTCTGTCTGTGTGTGTGTGTGTGTGTGTGTGTGTGTGTGTGTGTGTGTGTGTGTGTTCTTGTTTAACTATATTCGTGGGGTCCAAAAACCGGGAGTCCAGTATACTTGTGGGGTCCGGACAGCTTTGTGGGGCCAAAATGCTGGAGCCCACAAGGTTAAAGGTCTGTTTGAGGGTTAAGACTTGGTTTTAGGTTAGGCATCTAGTTGTGATGGTTAAGGTTAGGGTAAGGGGCTAGGGAATGCATTATGTCAATGACGGGGCCCCACAAAGATAGTGAGATGCACTATGTTTGTGTGTGTGTGTGTGTGTGTGTGTGTGTGTGTGTGTGTGTGTGTGTGTGTGTGTCCCGAGCCACAGTTTAAGCCCTGCGGAGCTTTAATCTGTGTGGACTCACACATTCCTGAGCTGTCAGCGTTGTCTCACGTCTGCTGCATTCCTGTCATTCCTCTCCAGCTGCCCAGGAATACAGCGCTGCTGCAGAGCCGCCCGCCCAACTAACCGTCCGCTCTGCTCGCCACTCGGGCTGCCTGACCGCCGTCTGCGGCTCCACACACGGCGAGAGGTAATCCGTGTTTGGAAGAAAAAGCTTCGACGGTGCGATGTCGAGACAGAGGAGACACACTGCAGAGACGTTTGGACCGAAGCTGATTCATGGCTCCCGTAGATACACATACGGTACGGTTAGATACACATACGGTACGGTTAGATACACATACGGTACGGTTAGATACACATACGGTACGGTTAGATACACATACGGTACGGTTAGATACACATACGTACGGTTAGATACACATACGGTACGGTTAGATACACATACGGTACGGTTAGATACACATACGTACGGTTAGATACACATACGTACGGTTAGATACACATACGTACGGTTAGATACGTATACGGTACGGTTAGATACACATACGGTACGGTTAGATACCTATACGTACGGTTAGATACACATACGTACGGTTAGATACATATACGTACGGTTAGACACACATACGTACGGTTAGATACATATACGGTACGGTTAGATACACACACGTACGGTTAGATACGTATACGTACGGTTAGATACACATACGTACGGTTAGATACGTATACGTACGGTTAGATACACATACGGTACGGTTAGATACACATACGTACGGTTAGATACACATACGTAAGGTTAGATACGCATACGTACGGTTAGATACACATACGTAAGGTTAGATACACATACGTACGGTTAGATACACATACGTAAGGTTAGATACGTATACGTACGGTTAGATACACATACGTAAGGTTAGATACGTATACGTACGGTTAGATACACATACGTACGGTTAGATACGTATACGTACGGTTAGATACACATACGGTACGGTTAGATACACATACGGTACGGTTAGATACACATACGGTACGGTTAGATACACATACGGTACGGTTAGATACACATACGTACGGTTAGATACACATACGGTACGGTTAGATACACATACGGTACGGTTAGATACACATACGTACGGTTAGATACACATACGGTACGGTTAGATACACATACGTACGGTTAGATACACATACGTACGGTTAGATACACATACGTACGGTTAGATACACATACGTACGGTTAGATACACATACGTACGGTTAGATACATATACGGTACGGTTAGATACACATACGTACGGTTAGATACACATACGTACGGTTAGATACACATACGTAAGGTTAGATACACATACGTACGGTTAGATACATATACGTACGGTTAGATACACATACGTACGGTTAGATACACATACGTACGGTTAGATACATATACGTACGGTTAGATACACATACGTACGGTTAGATACGTATACGTACGGTTAGATACGCATACGTACGGTTAGATACGTATACGTACGGTTAGATACACATACGTACGGTTAGATACACATACGTACGGTTAGATACACATACGTACGGTTAGATACACATACGGTACGGTTAGATACACATACGTACGGTTAGATACACATACGTACGGTTAGATACATATACGTACGGTTAGATACACATACGTACGGTTAGATACGTATACGTACGGTTAGATACATATACGTACGGTTAGATACATATACGTACGGTTAGATACATATACGTACGGTTAGATACATATACGTACGGTTAGATACATATACGTACGGTTAGATACATATACGTACGGTTAGATACGTATACGTACGGTTAGATACGTATACGTACGGTTAGATACACATACGTACGGTTAGATACGTATACGTACGGTTAGATACACATACGTACGGTTAGATACGTATACGTACGGTTAGATACACATACGTACGGTTAGATACGTATACGTACGGTTAGATACACATACGTACGGTTAGATACACATACGTACGGTTAGATACACATACGTACGGTTAGACACACATACGTACGGTTAGATACGTATACGTACGGTTAGATACGTATACGTACGGTTAGATACACATACGGTACGGTTAGATACGCATACGTACGGTTAGATACGCATACGTACGGTTAGATACGTATACGTACGGTTAGATACGTATACGTAAGGTTAGATACGTATACGTACGGTTAGATACACATACGTACGGTTAGATACACATACGTACGGTTAGATACGTATACGTAAGGTTAGATACACATACGTAAGGTTAGATACACATACGTACGGTTAGATACGTATACGTAAGGTTAGATACACATACGTAAGGTTAGATACACATACGTACGGTTAGATACACATACGTACGGTTAGATACACATACGTACGGTTAGATACACATACGTACGGTTAGATACGTATACGTAAGGTTAGATACGTATACGTAAGGTTAGATACACATACGTACGGTTAGATACACATACGTACGGTTAGATACACATACGTAAGGTTAGATACACATACGTACGGTTAGATACACATACGTACGGTTAGATACACATACGTAAGGTTAGATACACATACGTACGGTTAGATACACATACGTACGGTTAGATACACATACGTAAGGTTAGATACACATATGTACGGTTAGATACACATACGTAAGGTTAGATACACATACGTAAGGTTAGATACACATACGTAAGGTTAGATACGTATACGTACGGTTAGATACGTATACGTACGGTTAGATACACATACGTACGGTTAGATACACATACGTACGGTTAGATACACATACGGTACGGTTAGATACACATACGTAAGGTTAGATACGTATACGTACGGTTAGATACACATACGTACGGTTAGATACACATACGTACGGTTAGATACGTATACGTAAGGTTAGATACACATACGTAAGGTTAGATACACATACGTAAGGTTAGATACACATACGTAAGGTTAGATACACATACGTACGGTTAGATACACATACGTACGGTTAGATACACATACGTACGGTTAGATACATATACGTACGGTTAGATACACATACGTACGGTTAGATACACATACGTACGGTTAGATACGTATACGTACGGTTAGATACACATACGTACGGTTAGATACACATACGGTACGGTTAGATACACATACGTACGGTTAGATACATATACGGTACGGTTAGATACACATACGTACGGTTAGATACATATACGTACGGTTAGATACACATACGTACGGTTAGATACATATACGTACGGTTAGATACACATACGTACGGTTAGATACACATACGTACGGTTAGATACACATACGTACGGTTAGATACATATACGTACGGTTAGATACGCATACGTACGGTTAGATACGCATACGTACGGTTAGATACATATACGTACGGTTAGATACATATACGTACGGTTAGATACGCATACGTACGGTTAGATACATATACGTACGGTTAGATACGCATACGTACGGTTAGATACATATACGTACGGTTAGATACATATACGTACGGTTAGATACATATACGTACGGTTAGATACACATACGTACGGTTAGATACACATACGTACGGTTAGATACACATACGTACGGTTAGATACGTATACGTACGGTTAGATACACATACGTACGGTTAGATACGTATACGTACGGTTAGATACACATACGTACGGTTAGATACACATACGTACGGTTAGATACGTATACGTACGGTTAGACACACATACGTACGGTTAGATACATATACGTACGGTTAGATACGTATACGTACGGTTAGATACGCATACGTACGGTTAGATACACATACGTACGGTTAGATACACATACGTACGGTTAGATACGTATACGTACGGTTAGATACACATACGTACGGTTAGATACGTATACGTACGGTTAGATACGCATACGTACGGTTAGATACACATACGGTACGGTTAGATACATATACGGTACGGTTAGATACGTATACGTACGGTTAGATACGCATACGTACGGTTAGATACACATACGTACGGTTAGATACGTATACGTACGGTTAGATACACATACGTACGGTTAGATACGTATACGTACGGTTAGATACGCATACGTACGGTTAGATACACATACGGTACGGTTAGATACACATACGTACGGTTAGATACACATACGGTACGGTTAGATACGTATACGTACGGTTAGATACACATACGGTACGGTTAGATACACATACGTACGGTTAGATACACATACGGTACGGTTAGATACACATACGTACGGTTAGATACGTATACGTACGGTTAGATACGCATACGTACGGTTAGATACGCATACGTACGGTTAGATACACATACGTACGGTTAGATACGTATACGTACGGTTAGATACGTATACGTACGGTTAGATACGCATACGTACGGTTAGATACGTATACGTACGGTTAGATACATATACGTACGGTTAGATACGTATACGTACGGTTAGATACACATACGTACGGTTAGATACGTATACGTACGGTTAGATACGTATACGTACGGTTAGATACGTATACGTACGGTTAGATACGTATACGTACGGTTAGATACGCATACGTACGGTTAGATACACATACGTAAGGTTAGATACACATACGTAAGGTTAGATACGTATACGTACGGTTAGATACATATACGTACGGTTAGATACGTATACGTACGGTTAGATACACATACGTACGGTTAGATACACATACGTACGGTTAGATACGTATACGTACGGTTAGATACGTATACGTACGGTTAGATACGTATACGTACGGTTAGATACGTATACGTACGGTTAGATACGTATACGTACGGTTAGATACGTATACGTACGGTTAGATACGTATACGTACGGTTAGATACGTATACGTACGGTCCTTCGATATGGTACGAACCCGTTCAAAGTCGGTATGTTGGAATGTTTTCCAGCTTGGGCCGTTGCTACTCTTCCTTTTCTGAAATCAAGCAATTACCAGAGAGTAGTTCTGCTGCTGGAGATACAACTTCAAGATAAACAGCGTTTCCAGGGTGTGGGCAGAACAGCTGACCTCTGACCTCTGCCCCCCCCCCCCCCCCCCCCAGCAGGGTCAGCAGCTGAGAGCTTCACACCTCGAGTCATCAGAGCTCCAGAGAGTCCAAACACGGAGGTGTCGACTCTCTTGTTGGCTTTGGGGAATTCCAACAAACAGTTCAGTCGGTTCTCATGAAGCATCCGGACATATCCCTGTGTGTGTGTGTGTGTGTGTGTGTGTGTGTGTGTGTGTGTGTGTGTGTGTGTGTGTTAGACGTGACAGCTGAGCATGCTGGGAGTTGTTAGGGTCGTGACCACCGCTGACCTCTGACCGTTTGTCCTCAGGTGAAGCAGCAGGTGTGCAGCCTGCACCCTGAGAGCTCTCAGCAGACTAAAGGAGACATATTATTATGTCATATTATATTATGATTTCTATATATTCTGTCATATCTATAATGTCACAATGTCAGATGTCCATGTTAAAAAGTAGTATTTGGTTTCGAAGCCTTTACGGTACAATGTCTCGCTTTATGCCCCGCTGACCAATCAGAGCAGACTGGGCTTCTTAAAGAGACAGGCGCTCTCAGACAGAGGGGCGAATACAGGAGCAGCAGGGAAATTAAGTATTTTTTCAACATTAAAGCATGTAAATATGTATGTACAAGTATATGAACTTGTCCTTTAAATGAAATGGATGGTTTTCGGGAGGCGAGCTCAGACTGTGGACTTTCTGCTTGAACAACATCAGACCAGACGTGTGTTCATCCGTCTGCTCTGCAGACCTTCTGGGTGGGCCTGCGTGGGAAACCAAGCTCTGACTCAGCGCCAAAACTGCAGCCAGGATTTATCATTTTGTGTTCGTGAAGATGACGGTAATTAGTGCAGGTTTACCTGAAGCTCAGGTGAGCCGCTCTGAATTCGCTTCCACCCTGATATTAAAATACCTCTGACACCAACAGGAGGCTTTGTTCTGCAGGAGCCTGCCTGCAAGAAACATATCACCAACAACAGAGTAAACTCAGAGTCTATACACGCTAAAAGTCCTGATTATTTACATAGAGTCTGGTGGAAATATGCTGGCTCTATACACGCTAAAAGTCCTGATTATTTACATGGAGTCTGGTGGAAATATGCTGGCTCTATACACGCTAAAAGTCCTGATTATTTACATGGAGTCTGGTGGAGTTTGGTGATGGTGATTTCGGGGCTGTTTATGTCAAACTAAAAGGATCTTACTCTTTAACTAAAAAGTCTATCTCTGTAGGGATCCTTTCACAATGTTGTCAGACACTTAGAATAATAATCTGACATGAAACAGCCCTGAATGCACCATCGCCAAACCCACCAGACACCACACACACACACACACACACACACACACACACACACACACACACACACACACACACACACACACACACACACACACGGTGTTGTGAAAGTGCACATAACAAGGCGCGTCTCTGCAGTGGGAAGGAGAAAATGTGCAGATAGCGTGCAGAATTATACAGCTCATCCCAAAATATGTCACAGGAATCTGATCCCACACACCTTACACAACATACACACACACACACACACACACACACACACACACACAAACAACCATCAGTGTGACTCACGCTGCTTTCATCAGTCTCTCTGGAGAGTTAAGTCAGAAGACACCCACAGCAGACTTCAGCCGACACACACACACACACGTCTTGCGGCCCTGAATCAGACCAGAGTTGGCCAGCCTTTAAATAGCCCGGGTCCAAATGCCAGACGGAGAGAAGCGTCAAACAAACCGGCGCAGAGCAGAGGACGTCTGCGTCTTCACGTCTGCAGGCAGCGAGGCATCATCTGATCTTTAGTTCTGCTGGTTTCTGTACACGCAGGAAGCAAAACATGCACAATGTGACTCACGCTATTGATGTAAAGTTCAGGCACGGCGCCAGGATTACAGGATGGGCCAGACCACCAATTGTAGGTGGGACAACTAGGGCTGTCAGTCGATTAAAAACAATAATCGAATTAATTATGTATGCTGTGATTAATTAATCTAAATTAATCGCATACATCATTTTTGCCCGGTATTAATTGATACTTTTAAAGAAAGAAGAAGAAGGGTACTTAACAGTCGGTGATGTTAGAGAACGGCTTGTTTGTTGCTAACGCCATATGGTCAAATTAAATGATTAATAATAATGTAATAACAATAACTTATTTCAGTAGTAAGTTGCTGTTGAATGAGAAAAACAACCACCAGATGGGAAAATTATTTAATAATAACTTTGAATGCACCACGAGGCTGTAGTTGACCAGTTTCATTGAACGCACCGTCTGTGTTTCTCCGACGGCAGATTGTTACATCCTGGTGTTGAATCCTCTACAGTGAAATACAGACACACTTTACACCGTTTAGCGTTAGCTGTTAGCATTTTAACTGCTTTTAATCTAGCTACTAGCTAGCGGTAGGCTAACGTTAGCTGCTGTTGAGTATAGTGTTAACTAGCTAGCAGTACGCTAACATTAGCTGCTGTTGAGTATAGTGTTAACTAGATAGCAGTAGGCTAACGTTAGCTGCTGTTGAGTATAGTGTTGACTAGCTAGCGGTAGGCTAACGTTAGCTGCTGTTGAGTATAGTGTTAACTAGCTAGCGGTAGGCTAACGTTAGCTGCTGTTGAGTATAGTGTTAACTAGCTAGCGGTAGGCTAACGTTAGCTGCTGTTGAGTATAGTGTTAACTAGCTAGAGGTAGACTAACGTTAGCTGCTGTTGAGTATAGTGTTAACTAGCTAGCGGTAGACTAACGTTAGCTGCTGTTGAGTATAGTGTTAACTAGCTAGCAGTAGGCTAACGTTAGCTTCTGTTGAGTATAGTGTTAACTAGCTAGCAGTACGCTAACATTAGCTGCTGTTGAGTATAGTGTTAACTAGATAGCAGTAGTCTAACGTTAGCTGCTGTTGAGTATAGTGTTAACTAGCTAGCGGGAGGCTAACGTTAGCTGCTGTTGAGTATAGTGTTGACTAGCTAGCGGTAGGCTAACGTTAGCTGCTGTTGAGTATAGTGTTGACTAGCTAGCGGTAGGCTAACATTAGCTGCTGTTGAGTATAGTGTTAACTAGATAGCAGTAGGCTAACGTTAGCTGCTGTTGAGTATAGTGTTAACTAGCTAGCGGGAGGCTAACGTTAGCTGCTGTTGAGTATAGTGTTGACTAGCTAGCGGTAGGCTAACGTTAGCTGCTGTTGAGTATAGTGTTAACTAGCTAGCGGTAGGCTAACATTAGCTGCTGTTGAGTATAGTGTTAACTAGCTAGTGGTAGGCTAACGTTAGCTGCTGTTGAGTATAGTGTTAACTAGCTAGCAGTAGGCTAATGTTAGCTGCTGTTGAGTATAGTGTTAACTAGCTAGAGGTAGACTAACGTTAGCTGCTGTTGAGTATAGTGTTAACTAGCTAGCGGTAGGCTAACGTTAGCTGCTGTTGAGTATAGTGTTAACTAGCTAGCGGTAGGCTAACGTTAGCTGCTGTTGAGTATAGTGTTAACTAGCTAACGGTAGGCTAACGTTAGCTGCTGTTGAGTATAGTGTTAACTAGCTAGTGGTAGGCTAACGTTAGCTGCTGTTGAGTATAGTGTTAACTAGCTAGCGGTAGGCTAATGTTAGCTGCTGTTGAGTATAGTGTTAACTAGCTAGCGGTAGGCTAACGTTAGCTGCTGTTGAGTATAGTGTTAACTAGCTAGTGGTAGACTAACATTAGCTGCTGTTGAGTATAGTGTTAACTAGCTAGTGGTAGGTTAACGTTAGCTGCTGTTGAGTATAGTGTTAACTAGCTAGCGGTAGGCTAACGTTAGCTGCTGTTGAGTATAGTGTTAACTAGCTAGTGGTAGGCTAACGTTAGCTGCTGTTGAGTATAGTGTTAACTAGCTAGCGGTAGGCTAACATTAGCTGCTGTTGAGTATAGTGTTAACTAGCTAGTGGTAGGCTAACGTTAGCTGCTGTTGAGTATAATGTTAACTATCTAGCGGTAGGCTAACGTTAGCTGCTGTAGAGTATAGTGTTAACTAGCTAGCGGTAGGCTAACGTTAGCTGCTTTAGAGTATAGTGTTAACTAGCTAGCGGTAGGCTAACGTTAGCTGCTGTAGAGTATAGTGTTAAATAGCTAGTGGTAGGCTAACGTTAGCTGCTGTTGAGTATAGTGTTAACTAGCTAGCGGTAGGCTAACGTTAGCTGCTGTAGAGTATAGTGTTAACTAGCTAGCGGTAGGCTAACGTTAGCTGCTGTAGAGTATAGTGTTAACTAGCTAGCAATAGGCTGACGTTAGCTGCTGTAGAGTATAGTGTTAACTAGCTAGCGGTAGGCTAACGTTAGCTGCTGTCGAGTATAGTGTTAACTAGCTAGCGGTAGACTAACGTTAGCTGCTGTAGAGTATAGTGTTAACTAGCTAGCGGTAGACTAACGTTAGCTGCTGTTGAGTATAGTGTTAACTAGCTAGCGGTAGGCTAACGTTAGCTGCTGTGGAGTATAGTGTTAACTAGCGTCCCGTGTAGCGGTGTGTGTGTAGCCTGTATTGTCTGTTTCAGAGCATCAGAGAGAAGAGCAGACATATCAGTGGCTCCGAAATCCCCGTTGCTATTCGGTCCGGCAGATACCGTCGTGAAGGCGCCGGTTCCGTATTAGCACCGGATTTCGGTAGCCAACCCTATTCAAGAAGAAGATCTTTATAAGTAAATGTTCCAATCAATGATCCAGCAGCACGTTCTCGTCTCCCTCCTTCATCTTACAGTCCAACGGAGGCTAGAACGGCTCCGGGTCAAACGGCGATATGGAATGGATTAATCTGCGTTATTTTTTTAACGCGTTATTTTTTCTCAGATTAATTAATCAAAATGAACGCATTATTTTGACAGCCCTAAAAAAAAGTTATCAAATCACTGTTTGACCTAATACAAATACTGTTATAGTATCTGTTCTTACATAATAGAGATTTCAATAGCTTGATGCTCTTTAAATATGTTGTTACATTGTAAAAAGTTTCGGTGCATATATATATATATATATATATATATGCACCGAAACTTTTTACACTTATATATATATATATATATATATATGTCCTATATATATATATATATATATATATATATATATATATATATATAGGACGGACCTATCCGCGATCGCTCTCCTTGGTTCGGACCAATGGATTCTCCATATGCACCATACCTGGCTGTGCTATAGCGCATCTCTCTATAGACCTAAGGCCTATAGACTGTACAAGTGGTCAGGAATCAGTCCCCATGTGTGCATACAGTAAGCAAATGACCACCAGCTGCTTTTTACATACATCCACGGTTCAAAATTGACTCTTCGTCCACCAGCCAAATGGCAAGTGAATGTTTGAATTTTACCAGCCACTCAATAGACCTCAACAGTCCCGCCCACAGCGGGTTCCAGAAGTAAAAATACAACGCCATTTCTCCATTGATATTTGCAGTAGACGCCATAACACGGTAACCGTCGATGGTAGACTTATAACCAGCTACGACATGACTCAGAGATTGTATATGCTCATATAGACGCCACAAATCATGGAGCACTAACCTTATTTAGAGACAAATGTCTTTTATTTGCGATGTCTTGGATAAGTACTTCATTACCCACAATCCCACAGTGATGCCTCTGATTGGTGGAGCTCATGCTGGTGAGGGGGGGGGGGGGGGGGGGGGTCAGTACCCGATCTGTGCTTCCTGCACGATCCGTCACGAGGATTTACGACACTGCACGAATCACGATCTGTTCCCACGCTTCTGCCGTTAGCCTAACGGGAAGCTAACGTTAGTTTAGCTAACAGCTAATGCGGCTAACCGCTAGCTGACAGCTTGATTCAGTCTAAAATAACGTTAACTCAAACGTAACGCTGGGTAACGCCGTCTACAGCTGACGTAACAGCCGTTATATATGCTAACGGTTATTTTCAGGTTTGATTTTGAGGGTCTCAGCTAGCGGTTAGCCGAGTTAGCTGTTAGCTAAGCTAACGTAGCTTCCTTTGTTCAGTGGTGCGCGGTGGTTCATGGGATGAGTAGTTCCTTCGCTCTGAGATGACGATGTGTTCACAGTCTTGTACCTTTGACTTTTTGGGGGATTTTCTGTTTGTTTTTCCACTCTAAATGGTACGTTGTATGCTAATGAGTCACGTAGCTGTTAGCCTACGTTAGCCTACGGCTCGGTCTAAAACTCTTCATATACGGATTATTACAGACGTCAACGGGGGAGAAATGGCGGGAAATTTACTTCCGGATCCCAAGGTCTCAGAGGAGGAGGGGCGGGACAGGTCATTCTGAATTTCGTGACTGAGCATCGTTGCATTGCTAGGGAGTAAGGTGAGGAAGTAGAAGAGCGCCAAATGTCCTGGTAAGGAGGCAGGTTGGGAGGCGAGGCGCAGTGTAACTCCAACGGGCCCATTGTCTGCAGGTTGAATGGAGGCGGGACTCGGACTGAAACTCAACCCCACAGAAGACGATGAAGCAGCTGGAGAGGACGGCCCCGAACCGTCTTCATCCTGCTGTTGGTTTCTGGGACACAAAGACTGACAGACCGCCCTCTTCCTCTGATTGGCTGTGACAATTACTGCTCATTAAGTGGGTGGGACCAGAAGGAGTTCAATATGTTCTCCGGTTAAACTGTCATCGGAGCGAATTCAGCCAAGAGGAAAGTTATAGCATTACTTCAACCTGGACCCTATTTTCAGACACCAGACTCCATGTAAATAATCAGGACTTTTAGCGTGTATAGAGCCAGCATATCTCCACCAGACTCCATGTAAATAGAAATGATTATTTACATGGAGTCTGGTGGAAATATGCTGGCTCTATACACGCTAAAAGTCCTGATTATTTACATGGAGTCTGGTGAAAATATGCTGGCTCTATACACGCTAAAAGTCCTGATTATTTACATGGAGTCTGGTGGAAATATGCTGGCTCTATACAAGCTAAAAGTCCTGATTATTTACATGGAGTCTGGTGGAAATATGCTGGCTCTATACAAGCTAAAAGTCCTGATTATTTACATGGAGTCTGGTGGAAATATACTGGCTCTATACACGCTAAAAGTCCTGATTATTTACATGGAATCTGGTGGAAATATGCTGCTCTATACACGCTAAAAGTCCTGATTATTTACATGGAATCTGGTGGAGATATGCTGGCTCTATACACGCTAAAAGTGCTGATTATTTACATGGAGTCTGGTGGAGATATGCTGGCTCTATACACGCTAAAAGTCCTGATTATTTACATGGAGTGTGGTGGAAATATGCTGGCTCTATACACGCTAAAAGTCCTGATTATTTACATGGAGTCTGGTGGAGATATGCTGGCTCTATACATGCTAAAAGTCCTGATTATTTACATGGAGTCTGGTGGAAATATACTGGCTCTATACACGCTAAAAGTCCTGATTATTTACATGGAGTCTGGTGAAAATATGCTGGCTCTATACACGCTAAAAGTCCTGATTATTTACATGGAGTCTGGTGAAAATATGCTGGCTCTATACACGCTAAAAGTCCTGATTATTTACATGGAGTCTGGTGGAAATATGCTGGCTCTATACACGCTAAAAGTCCTGATTATTTACATGGAGTCTGGTGGAAATATACTGGCTCTATACACGCTAAAAGTCCTGATTATTTACATGGAGTCTGGTGGAAATATGCTGGCTCTATACACGCTAAAAGTCCTGATTATTTACATGGAGTCTGGTGGAGATATGCTGGCTCTATACACGCTAAAAGTCCTGATTATTTACATGGAGTCTGGTGGAGATATGCTGGCTCTATACACGCTAAAAGTCCTGATTATTTACATGGAGTCTGGTGTAGTTTGGTGATGGTGATTTCGGGGCTGTTCCATGTTAAACTAAAAGGATCTTGCTCTTTAACTAAAAGGTCTATCTCTGTAGGGATCCATCCCATAATGTCAGACACTTACTAATAATCTGAGTCTGTCAGCTGCAACAACAGAACTTTTAGTGACGCTAACTGCTAAACAGTTCATGTTGACACTTTAAGTTGCAAAGTGTCTTAACTTCCTGCAGGTCTGTTTGCTGATGACTCGCTGATCTGCCTTTAACATGAAGCATGATGGGATGTGTTAATGTGTTTACAGCCAGAGGGGGCGTGGGGGGGGGGGGGAGGGCACATTAGTCTCCCTGCAGGAGTGTGAGCTAACATTAGCATCCGTGTGACATCATCAGGTGATCGTTTCCTTCATTCATGGATCACACCTCCACCTGATCAAATCAATAAGCTCTGTCTGACTCCCTGCCTTCAGCTGTCTGGCCCCACACTGTCAGACAAAGAGGTACAATACGGCTCCATTGCTCTTCCCTGAGGTACACACTTAGCAAATATTCCCTTAAAAGTACAAAAAAATGTATCTTAAAGGTACAATTAGGCACCTTCCAGTGAACGTTGTGGACTTTCCGAGGTATAAGGTCCATATATGTCCCTTACTGTTTAAATGTAAGACGGCAGGAATTATAATTAAAACTGAATGTCATCTCTCAATATAGAAACACAAGTTAATCTATAATATATTCAAACTAAATAACTCAGTAATTGTCAAAAATAATTCAAAATGTTTTTTTTTTTACAACAATGTACCTTTGAGGCTACCACCCCAGTAGAACAGGAGTACAGGGCCAATCAGACAGCAGCGGGCCCTACGGGGACCAATCAGACAGCAGCGGGCACTGCAGGGACTAATGAGACAGCAGTGGGCCCAGCAAGGACCAATCAGACAGCAGTGGGCCCTGCAAGGACCAATCAGACAGCAGTGGGCCCTGCAAGGACCAATCAGACAGCAGCGGGCACTGCAGGGACTAATGAGACAGCAGCGGGCCCTGCAAGGACCAATCAGACAGCAGCGGGCATTGCAGGGACTAATGATACAGCAGTGGGCCCTGCAAGGACCAATCAGACAGCAGCGGGCATTGCAGGGACTAATGAGACAGCAGTGGGCCCTGCAAGGACCAATCAGACAGCAGTGGGCCCTGCAAGGACCAATCAGACAGCAGCGGGCACTACACTGGTTGTGGCCGGCTCTGCCCGTCTGGTTTGTGGTCCAGAGGCAGTTAGGGAGGGAGGGGACGTTTGGTTTGACATCAAAGCGTGGTTTGGGTGGGTGGGGTTAACTGGTGGTGGGTGGGGGGGTTACCTAAGCACACGGTCTGTAATTTTGGGCTCGTGCACGCAGAGAAAGGACGCTCTGATGACGATGACGATAAAGAAAGGAAAGTCAAACCAGGAGAAAAGAAAAGACACTTTTGGTCACTTTCTTTTCGGAGCGGTTGGAGCTTTGATGTGTGTGTGTGTGTGTGTGTGTGTGTGTGTGTGTGTGTGTGTGTGTGTGTGTGTGTGTTTGGTGTTGTTGTGGCTCCAGTGATTGGCCGGTCCGGTCAGAGAGGCTGATGGGAAATGACCCGAAGATGAGGTTATTTTGAAACGCTCAAAGACTCGGCGCTGAGACACCGAGGCTCTGCAGAGTTCAGGAGAAGATGCTGAAGTTCAAGTTAGAATTCTTTCTTTAGTTTGACCCTTTTTCTCTGTCTCAGACACACACACACACACACACACACACACACACACACACACACACACACACACACACACACAGACACACACACAGACACACACACACACACACAGAGACAAACACACACACACACACACATACACAAACACACACACACACACACACACACACACACACACACACAGAGAGACAAACACACACACACACACATACACAAACACACACACACACATACACACACACACACACACACACAGACACACACACACACACACATACACATAGTGCATCTCACTATCTTTGTGGGGACCCGTCATTGACATAATGCATTCCCTAGCCCCTTACCCTAACCTTAACCATCACCACTAGATGCCTAACCTTAACCCTTACCCTCACCCTAACCATAACCTAATTCTAACCCTAATCCTAAAACCAAGTCTTAACCCTCAAACAGACCTTTAACCTTGTGGGCTCCAGCATTTTGGGCCCACAAGGCTGGTCGGACCCCACAAGTATACTGGACTCCCGGTATTTGGATCTCACGAATACAGTTAAACGAGAACACACACACACACACATACACACACACACACACACACACACACACACACACACACACACACACACAGCTCTGTGGTTTGGCTCCTGAACAGAGCGGAGAGTCAGAGGGAGGGTTGGGGGGTGTTTAGGGTTGGGGAGGGGAGGAGGGGGGGGTTTAGGGTTGGGGAGGCGGGGGGTGGTTAGGGTGGGGGTTACTCTGCGGTGGGACGGAGCAGGAGACGCCCGGCTCGGTAAATTTAGCCTCAGCTGAGATAAAAATAGCCGTGGCGTCCAGAGAAGATATTTATAGCTGAGACGGGAAGAAAGCCTCCCTGTTCTCCCTGACAGCTCCTCCTCTGCTCAGAGGCACACTGCTCGGAGGCAGTTAATATACAGCTAAAGGTCTAACTGTAAGATGCTCACATTTAAATCTTCCTCTCAACGTGACCAGAATGCATTGCAATCGAAAGCCTCCAGGACATGGCAACGATCACCTCCCGTTAGCATCCATTAGCATCCCATTGATGCTAATGGATGGCAGGGTTAGGGTTAGGGGTTAGGGTTAGGGTTAGGGTTAGGGTTAGGGTTAGGGTTAAGCCATTCATTCTGATGCTACCAAGCCATCCCCTCCCGTTAGCATCCCATTGACTGCCATTCATTCTGACGTCACTTTGACAGAGAATAACTTTACATCTGAAGCGTTTAAAGACTCTATTTGTCCGTTGTTTATTTCTAAAGAAACACGACAATGTATAAAAGGCTCCATTACCTTGTAGCTCACGTTATGGCTCCGTAGCAGACGTTGTTATAAAAATAGGCTAACGATTGGGTCATAACCACGAGACTTACTGTCTCATAGTAGAGGAATTACCGTATAGTCCAGGAGAAGCTCTCAGGCAGTTTGGACTTCCATTAGCTGTTTAAGTGTAATTCCTAATGTTAACTATCATGTTAGTGATCAGTAATTAGCCTGTGCCTATGTTATCTCCTTACATATACCTACGCTCTCCGTCTCTGCTAGATTGGGAATGATTGAGATTTCTCTTGGCACAGCTACCAGAAGACTTCCAACTTTCAGACAGGTTGCTCACGTCACATCTACGTCTTCAAGCTCAGTTGGAGGCTGCTCAGTAACGCTCAGCCATCACCGGAAAAGAGACTTCACTGGTCTCCGTCCAGAGACACGGGACCTGCTGGTCCAGTTTATATACGGGACCTGCTGGTCCAGGTTATATCCTCTCTATGGGTGGAGGTGGAACATTTGTGAAGCCACATTTCCACATCTGCAGCAGGGGAACGTGACTCTCTCTCTTGCTGTAACGTCTGACTCCAGATCAGATCAACATCTATGCAGCAACATGCAGCCTGACCTTTGT
This sequence comes from Zingel zingel, assembly GCA_023566125.1. Lineage (NCBI taxonomy): Eukaryota > Metazoa > Chordata > Actinopteri > Perciformes > Percidae > Zingel > Zingel zingel. The sequence goes on along the minus strand of CM042322.1, from coordinate 38,349,720 downwards.
TTGCTGGGGTTGATATTATTTAAAAAGCTATTTTTCGTGGCATTGCTGTCAGTCAGTTTGAGTTTTGAGTCTTTTCAGAATACTGAATTATAATGAAACATGTACAAAAAGGCATCAAAAAATGCTTATCTGACTATAAATCAAGGAATCTGTCTGTGTGTGTGTGTGTGTGTGTGTGTGTGTGTGTGTGTGTGTGTGTGTGTGTATGTGTGTGTGTTCTTGTTTAACTATATTTGTGGGGTCCAAAAACCGGGGAGTCCAGTATACTTGTGCAACCCGGTCTCACGCCAGTTCGTGAAATGGTCACGTTATTTTTATTTATTGATACGTGTACAGGTCACGAATTTCATTTTGTGTACTGCCACGGGGAAATTAAACGCCACACGCCGGCAACAACAACGGACGGACCGCCACACGCGGATGCGTTCCCCGGGCGCACGGACACGATCCGCGGTCTCTGTGGCACGCAACAACGGGGACATGAAACGCCACAACAACGGGACGGTTGAGGTTAGGAAAAAAAAGAACTGGGAAAGGAACCGTCACACGCCGGACACGCCGACAGCAACGGGACAGTTGTGGTTAATAACGCGGAAAGTCCTGCAACACGCGGGACGCCGTCCCCGCTCTCCGGGGTGAAAGTCCTGCAACACGCGGGACGCCGTCCCCGCTCTCCGGGGTGAAAGTCCTGCAACACGCGGGACGCCGTCCCCGCTCTCCGGGGTGAAAGTCCTGCAACACGCGGGACGCCGTCCCCGCTCTCCGGGGTGAAAGTCCTGCAACACGCGGGACGCCGTCCCCGCTCTCCGGGGTGAAAGTCCTGCAACACGCGGGACGCCGTCCCCGCTCTCCGGGGTGAAAGTCCTGCAACACGCGGGACGCCGTCCCCGCTCTCCGGGGTGAAAGTCCTGCAACACGCGGGACGCCATCCCCGCTCTCCGGGGTGAAAGTCCTGCAACACGCGGGACGCCGTCCCCGCTCTCCGGGGTGAAAGTCCTGCAACACGCGGGACGCCGTCCCCGCTCTCCGGGGTGAAAGTCCTGCAACACGCGGGACGCCGTCCCCGCTCTCCGGGGTGAAAGACTAGGATTAGGGTTAGAATTAGGTTATGGTTAGGGTGAGGGTAAGGGTTAAGGTTAGGCATCTAGTGGTGATGGTTAAGGTTAGGATTTGATTCATCCACCCCAGAATAAAGAACTGGATTTCACTCAATGACCAAACATTTCCTTTCCTTTTATTTTGGCACACTTCAGCAGCTGAGCCAGAAGGCAAAGCTCTCGATCTACCGGTCAGTTTTGGTTCCTACCCTCACCTATGGTCATGAAGGCTGGGTCATGACCGAAAGAACAAGATCCAGGGTACAAGAGGCCGAAATGGGTTTCCTCAGGAGGGTGGCTGGCCCTTAGAGATAGGGTGAGAAGCTCAGTCATCCGTGAGGAGCTCGGAGTAGAGCCGCTGCTCCTTCGCGTTGAAAGGAGCCAGTTGAGGTGGTTCGGGCATCTGGTAAGGATGCCCCCTGGGCGCCTCCCTAGGGAGGTGTTCCAGGCACGTCCAGCTGGGAGGAGGTCTCGGGGAAGACCCAGGACTAGGTGGAGGGACGTCCAGCTGGGAGGAGGCCTCGGGGAAGACCCAGGACTAGGTGGAGGCATGTCCAGCTGGGAGGAGGCCTCGGGGAAGACCCAGGACTAGGTGGAGGCACGTCCAGCTGGGAGGAGGCCTCGGGGAAGACCCAGGACAAGGTGGAGGGACGTCCAGCTGGGAGGAGGCCTCGGGGAAGACCCAGGACTAGGTGGAGGGATTATATCTCCAACCTGGCCTGGGAACGCCTCGGGATCCCCCAGTTGGAGCTGGTTAATGTGGCTCGGGAAAGGGAAGTTTGGGGTCCCCTGCTGGAGCTGCTACCCCCGCGACCCGACCCCGGATAAGCGGACGAAGATGGATGGATGGACACTTCAGCAGTTCAATTTGAGTTATTGCTTCAGCCAAAGAAGGCATTTTGGATTTTTTTGTAGGTCCTTAAGCTGCTTAACAGTTGTGTCTTTTCTACCAGTAGCAGGTGCAACAACTTTAACACAAAGAAAAGAAAATACACATTTTTATCATATTTTTAGCCATTTTTTAAAGCTATTTTAACATTTTTATAGTAGCTACTTTTTACCCGTATATAAAAAGTAGTAATTAAATATTTTATCATACTTATTTAACATATTTAACCCTTGTGTTGACTTTGTGTCACATTGGCCCGTTTTTAATTTTTGTTTTATATCAGAAAATATTGGACGTTGAAATAAGCGCTGAAAATGTGTAGAAGAAATATTTTAAAATTTTTAAACGTTGGAAAAAGCGTCACAGATGTCAGAAAAAAATTGTTTTTTTCAATGTTGAAACGAAGACAACACGAGGGTTAAAGTGCATTTTAAATGAGCTAATATTAGCCCTTTATCTCACCATGTTTGCTCCAAACCCCTAAGCAGTATTCACGTTAACAGTTACCAAACATTACCTCCCCATTGCTTATTCACAAATATTTACAACAGTTGAAATATGTTTGAAATCAATATGGTAAGCAGACAAGTGTCACTAAAAGGTCAAGTGACGCTAGAGTCTCTGTATCCTCGGTCCTCGGGGCAGAAATAAGCGCTTAGAGGCGGCCTTCGCAAAAGGAGGGACAGAACCAATTCTGGTTCAGCCAAAGAGCGAGGAGATATTAAAGATATTAAATAGCAGACACGAGATGCACCCACGATAAGCCGTAGCCGGAACTGTGCATGGTTGAACAGCACTTATAGTTAGAGAGAGTTGTAGGGGGTAAAGTGGTGGCCTGAAGGTTAGAGAAGCGAGCTTGTAACCGGGAGGTCGACGTTCAATCCCCAGACTGACAGGATAAAATCTGGGTGGGGAAAGTGAAAGAGCAGCGCTTGTCCCTCCCTCATTACCACCACTGAGGTGCCCTTGAGCAAGGCCCTTAACCCCCAACCGCTCCAGTGGAGCTGCTCAATGGCCAGCAGATCAGACTGTGGTGGTACTGGGCAGCTTCCAGGTATGAATGTGGTCAGATCAGACTGTGGTGGTACTGGGCAGCTTCCAGGTATGAATGTGGTCAGATCAGACTGTGGTAGTACTGGGCAGCTTCCAGTATGAATGTGATCAGATCAGACTGTGGTGGTACTGGGCAGCTTCCAGGTATGAATGTGGTCAGATCAGACTGTGGTGGTACTGGGCAGCTTCCAGTATGAATGTGATCAGATCAGACTGTGGTAGTACTGGGCAGCTTCCAGGTATGAATGTGGTCAGATCAGACTGTGGTGGTACTGGGCAGCTTCCAGGTATGAATGTGATCAGATCAGACTGTGGTAGTACTGGGCAGCTTCCAGGTATGAATGTGGTCAGATCAGACTGTGGTGGTACTGGGCAGCTTCCAGTATGAATGTGATCAGATCAGACTGTGGTGGTACTGGGCAGCTTCCAGGTATGAATGTGATCAGATCAGACTGTGGTGGTACTGGGCAGCTTCCAGGTATGAATGTGGTCAGATCAGACTGTGGTGGTACTGGGCAGCTTCCAGGTATGAATGTGATCAGATCAGACTGTGGTGGTACTGGGCAGCTTCCAGGTATGAATGTGGTCAGATCAGACTGTGGTGGTACTGGGCAGCTTCCAGGTATGAATGTGGTCAGATCAGACTGTGGTAGTACTGGGCAGCTTCCAGTATGAATGTGATCAGATCAGACTGTGGTGGTACTGGGCAGCTTCCAGGTATGAATGTGGTCAGATCAGACTGTGGTGGTACTGGGCAGCTTCCAGTATGAATGTGATCAGATCAGACTGTGGTAGTACTGGGCAGCTTCCAGGTATGAATGTGGTCAGATCAGACTGTGGTGGTACTGGGCAGCTTCCAGGTATGAATGTGATCAGATCAGACTGTGGTAGTACTGGGCAGCTTCCAGGTATGAATGTGGTCAGATCAGACTGTGGTGGTACTGGGCAGCTTCCAGTATGAATGTGATCAGATCAGACTGTGGTGGTACTGGGCAGCTTCCAGGTATGAATGTGATCAGATCAGACTGTGGTAGTACTGGGCAGCTTCCAGGTATGAATGTGATCAGATCAGACTGTGGTAGTACTGGGCAGCTTCCAGTATGAATGTGTAACTGTGTGAATGTGATCAGACGATCGACTGCTCGATCGAACCGAGCAGTCGGCCCGTTAGGAACACGCGCTCAACATTCAACCCTTTTTATTTTACCTTTCTTTAACCAGGAACATCCCATTGAGATTAAGAGTCCTGGCCAAGAAGCAGCAAAAAGTTACAAACATACAATACAATTACATATACATATACGTACATTATGAAACGCAATTACAAAAGATCGACTCAAGTGCTCTCAATCTGGACTTAAAAGCATTCAATGAAAGTAATTCAGTCAATTCCCAGTCTTTTTAACAACATGTCCCATGTGTGGGGGGCTGAATGAACAAAAGCC
>CM042322.1:38330236-38337736 GCA_023566125.1 Zingel zingel | reverse complement strand
AGGGGCCACAGATGGGTGCAGGTGCATTTGCTATTTAAACCATGTGGGCGCTGGACGGTCAAAGACCCTTGCGTCGGGTGCAAGAGAGGGCTAAAGTCTGCAGATCTTTATTCTGGATCACAGCTGACAACTTTTTGGTGCGTTATGCTCTGAATGTCCAGCAACACGAGCCATCAGTGCGCCTGCTTGAGTCCGTTTGGGCAACAAAACTACACGGTTAGCTTTAGGAAAAGATTGTGGTTTGGTTTCAAATACCTATGTTAACTTACGTATAGAATTAGGTAACAAAGGACTTCGCCGCTCTGTCTTCTGTCAGCCCTGCGTGTCCTGGCTCACTGTTACGTGGGTTTTATGCAAATTAAACCTTTCATTGGTTTGAACGGTGAGTAAGAACAGCCTGCCCTACCACACCCTCCACACACACCCTCAACACGCACAAACATGCAAACTCTCCAGGTGAGTTTCACCTGTCTCTCTCTCTCTCTGCAGCCACACACAAAACCCTGTCTGCTTTTCCTCTCTGACTCAAGAAGAGAAACATACTGGGCTCTGCAGACAACTTTGACTTTTCACTTCACTGCATCTTCCTTCCCCTCAGACAGGTTTCCAGTATTCATGTCATTCATCTAGAAAGTCCAGATTATTTACATGGAGTCTGGTGGAGATATGCTGTCTCTATACATGCTAAAAGTCCTGATTATTTACATGGAGTCTGGTGGAGATATACTGTCTCTATACATGCTAAAAGTCCTGATTATTTACATGGAGTCTGGTGGAGATATACTGTCTCTATACATGCTAAAAGTCCTGATTATTTACATGGAGTCTGGTGGAGATATGCTGGCTCTATACACGCTAAAAGTCCTGATTATTTACATGGAGTCTGGTGGAAATATGCTGGCTCTATACACGCTAAAAGTCCTGATTATTTACATGGAGTCTGGTGGAAATATGCTGGCTCTATACATGCTAAAAGTCCTGATTATTTACATGGAGTCTGGTGGAGTTTGATGATGGTGATTTCGGGGCTGTTCCATGTTAAACTAAAAGGATCTTCCTCTTTAACTAAAAGGTCTATCTCTGTAGGGATCCTTTCATAATGTTGTCACACACTTAGAATAATAATCTGAGTCTGTCAGCAACAACAACAGAACTTTTAGTGGACGCTGACTGATGCTGAACATTTGCCACCATGATGAAGATTTCTCCTCAAGTTTTGTAATATGCTTTTAGACTTTAGGAAGACTTTGTGTATTTAACTGCATGATAACACACAGCTGTGGGAAGTCCCAATGAAGTCCTGGGATTGCTTAATCTCAAACACGTGACCCGCTGAAAACTCTTTCGATTTACTCTCTGCAGAAATGACACAGAGTCAAACTTTGAGTGGGAAGAAGTGACTCATATGAAGGTTTCAGCTTTGTCAACACTGTACTGTAGACGGTGCTGGGACCCCCCCCCCCCCCCCACACACACACACACACACACACACACACACACACACACACACACACACACACACACACACACACACACACACACACTGAACTTCACTCTGCTCTTTAAGTTTCTCCTCCCGGGGACTGGAACCAGAAACATCGGCTGGAAGCTCAAATTATGGCTTCATAAAGACACTAATAAAGGAAAGGAACCATACATTAGTCATGTCATTTATCTCCAAATATACTTTCTTTTTTTATTCTATTTTAGTTTATGTACCTTGTTTCTTGTTTCTGCTGCACCAACCCAATATCTCATCTGATCTTTACACTTTATACCTTCATCCTGTCGCTATACTTTGCCTTTACCTTCATCCTGGACTTCACATCTGCCCAGTGCACTCACTATGTATTCTCTGCAAATCCTGCACTCAACCCGTTGCACATCTTTTCTCTTATGCACCAGTTATTGCTTATTTTCTTAATGTTTAATATGTTTGTTTGTTTGTTTATGGATGCACCTTTCACCAAGGCATATTCCACATGAGTGTGAATATGGTGGCTATGAACTGAAGCCTTTTCTGGTTCTAATTCGGACCTATAGCTCTGTTGCATTTGGGAAGGTATTGGGTTAGCCTAGCTTAGCACAAAGACTGGAAGCCTAGCTCCATCAGAAGAGAAGATAATCAACCCTCCAACAGTAACACTTCAACTCCCACAAGAACACACACACACACACACACACACACACACACACACACACACACACACACACACACACACACACACACACACACACACACACACACACAGATACACACACACAGGGCACCATGGAAACGGATGTGGTGGGATGAAACACTCAGAAATCCATCATTTCTCCTTCAATAATTTATTCATCAGATTAAATAACACAGGCAGCTTCACAGTTGATATATTAGATACTCTGGTCCTTTAAATACTCCGCTCTTCACGTCAGTGTGTGACTGCGTCGTCCCTAAAACACGACACCTTTATCTGCGGACGCAGATTAGAAAAACTAATTCATGAACATGTTAAATAAAACTGAGATGGTTACATCATCTCCACCCCGAGCAGAGGAACCCTTCCTTCTGGGTCGGTGCCGGAGCTTCCGTTTGCTAAAGAAAGGAAACGAGAAACCGTGACGCCACGCGTCCTGTGACGTCTCTCAGGTGAGCAGGTCACCTGCAGTTCATTCAAAGTCTCTCTGCTTCCCACCAGCGCTGTCCGCCGGCCTGCAGAACCCGTTCAGTCCCGGTCCCGGTACCGGCATCTCACGCCGTTCCCCCTCCCCCAAATCAACCGCCCCAATCAGGCAGCAGGAAGGCCCTGGTTTCGGTCCCTTCTGCCCACCTCAAACGCCCGTTATCGGCCTTCAGCAGAAGCGGCTGTTTGGACTGTTTGCACTCTTTCTCACCGCTGCATATAGCGGTCTGGCTCGGCTCGGCCCGGCCTCGGCTCAGCGGTCCTGCATGTCCAGCCAGGGGACCCACTGGTTCCGGCAGCGGCTCTCCTCGCAGAAGCTGCTGATGTTCTGCAGCGCCGGGGACTGCAGCGGCTGCACCGGAGGGTTCTGCACGGGGAGGAGAGGGAGAGGGAACGCGGTTAGACATTATTCATCCACTATATCACCTGTGGCATCATGGGTAATAAGGTATGAGGGCTGTAACTTCAGTAAGCTGTCTATTTCTTCTGTTCACACATCTTCTAATTGAGCTATATCAGTCAGATATTTCTGTTTTTTGTCGTTATGTGATGTCTATGATGTCAGATTTTGTACACAACTGTTCCACAAACATCTGCAACCAAGGGTGATAGAAGCACTGCACTACCGTCTGTTGACTGCTGGTTAAGTGTTGACGCATGCGCAGTACGCCCGTGTGTTGGTGTTGACGCCTGCGCAGTATGTATGGGGTGGATCTAGTGTTGACTTGCACAACACAGAGGAGAGGCTTCCCGTAACACTGTGTGTATCTACTTATTATGTAACAATCTGTCTTTTCCTATTGAATGTCCTAATGTTGACTCAGCATCTTTAGAGAGGTTCTTGGAAGCAGGAAAGGAGGACTTACAGTGACCAGGATGCAGTGCATGTCCCGGGGCTCGGTGCCACCGGTGCCGGTGCTGTCCCCGGTGTCCGGCTCCCCCCCGAGCAGCGGGGCGAGCCTCCGCAGACCGGACACGCGCAGGATGTTGATGTCGTTGTCGCAGCAGAAGGCCTGCAGCAGCGTGAAGTGGATCTGCAGCGCGATGTCGCCTTCATCCTCCTCATCGGTGGCGAGGACGCACAGGACGACGCTGTCCGGGTCTCTGCAGGGAGAGAGAGAGGGGGGGGGGGGGGGTAGTGTCAGCAGGGGTCATGTATAATGGGATGGGAACTCATTCCTTGCTTTATATCTGCACCGCTTGTCTGTCTGCATGCGATGTGTATTAGCCAATACAAGCCAAGTCATTTTTCATGCAAAAATGGCAGAACATGCTGTCTTCATTCCTTCTTGTATTCTGTATTTAGCCTAAATGCGCAGATCAAAAGACATCAACTTACACATTCATGAGTTTGGCGGACTCGTAGACTCCCACCGTGAGGCAGTCCTGCCGCCTTGCCGCGACCAGCAGCTCCTCCAGGGCCTGACTCACCGTCTCCATCCTGCAGAGAAACACAGCGCAGCCGCGGTTACACATCTGACCGAAACCCGCAGGGAGAGCCCCGCAACTCTGCCCACACACTCCGCTTACATGCAACGTATCAAGATAACTGATGAAAGCCTGATCCAAGCTTGAAATGGGCTCTAAAAAGTGACTTTGCGATGCGTAATTACAACAGTCAGTAACTTACACAACCTGCAGACATGTGTCCGCTGGCTACACTCTGGTTATAGGTACACAGAATATGATGGAAGATGTTTGAAAATGAGGCTAACTGTTTGTATGATGTGACCCAGGCTTATAATCTGGTCTAGAACGTGACTTGAAACGGACAGACGGTGCGTAATTACGCACCTACGACAAGCATCAGTAACTCACTTTTTCTCGGTGCTGTTGGAACCGATGACCTCTTCCAGAGTCATGTTGAAGTCAGTGAAATAATCCACAAAATCCAGGATAGAAAGACACGTCCCCAGCGCGAGAGGCTGCTTGTTTTAAATCCCAGCAATAAAGTCCCAACAAGAGGTAATCCAGCTCGGCGCAAAGGTCCTTTTAGAGTCCGTTAAAAGAGGAAAGTCCTTCAGAGTCCCTTACAGGAGTTCAGCTTCAGAGGAAGAGTGTGTGAGGAAGGAGCTGTCTGATTCTGAAAGCAGAAACTCGCAGCCTTTATACTCTCTACGCAGCGGGCGTCACTCCACTCCACCACTCGCCCTCTGATTGGTCCTCCGCTGTCAAAAGATCCCCCGTACTCTGCGCCCATTGGCCGAGCGCGCAGCTGACGCCAGAGCCCCCACGTGGGTGGATTCGGAGAATCCCCCGCTCTCTCCCTCCCCTCTCTCTCTCTCCTCACACACACACGCACGCACGCACGCACGCGCACACACCCAGGCTGTTTACTGGGAGTTGTTTCTCTCGAAGTGCAGGAATTTCCACGTCTATGCCTCCCTCCCATGATTCCCAAAAATCTGCTCCTGCTGCACGAGGGCAGCTGCGGAATCATAGCCGAACAGCAGACCCCCCCCACCCGACACTGAATCCACATCGCACCCCCCCACACAAACACCAAATACAGCCCCACCGCAGGGATGATTCTTTAATTAATGTCTTTTTCACACAGAGTCTGGTTCGCGCAGAAGCAGGCAAGCAAGGGAAGCTGGATCAGGTGATCCGGCCCCCGTGTGAGAGCACGAGCCCGGGAGCATAGCAGGCCGGGCATTGTGTAACAGAGGCCCGGCTGCAGGGTGAGCAACAGGACGGCTTCTAACCAGACACGAGGCCATATTCACGAGATATTCAGATGATGTGTGGTTGCAGCACAGCCTCACTCTACAGCCTACTGCTGCTTATGGAGTTGTACATCCGGGCTAAAAATAGCCCGGAGAAACCCAGTGTAAACAAGAATGGACTGCACGGGTACGGACTGCTCTCTGAGACAGGAGCTGGTGCTAAATATATCCAATCAGACTATTCCATAATCACATGACACACACGTTAAGGATCCAAGGTAATCACACACACACACACACACACACACACACACACACGTACCCCCTCACACACACATGTACCCCTCACACACACATGTACCCCTCACACACATTAACCCCTCACACACACATGTACCTCTCACACACACACACACGTTCCCCCTCACACACATTAACCCCTCACACACACATGTACCTCTCTCACACACACACACACACGTACCCCCTCACACACATTAACCCAACACACACATTAACCCCTCACACACATTAACCCCTCACACACACATGTACCTCTCACACACACACACACACATGTACCCCTCACACACACATGTACCCCTCACACACACACATTAACCCCTCACACACACATGTACCCCCTCACACACACACACGTACCCCCTCACACACACATTAACCCCTCACACACACATGTACCCCCTCACACACACATGTACCCCCTCACACACACATTAACCCCTCACACACACATGTACCCCCTCACACACACACGTACCCCCTCACACACACATGTACCCCCTCACACACACATTAACCCCTCACACACACATGTACCCCCTCACACACACATTAACCCCTCACACACACATGTACCCCCTCACACACACACGTACCCCCTCACACACACACGTACCCCCTCACACACACATTAACCCCTCACACACACATTAACCCCTCACACACATGGACCCCTCACACACACATGGACCCCTCACACACACATGGACCCCTCACGTCGTGGCTCAGCTATAATCTGTCAGATATAAGCCTTCTGCATGAAATCCGGTGATTTTGAGGCCGAGTTGACCCCCCCCCCCCCCCCCCCCCCCCCCCAGACTGTGCAGAGTGACTCCCGGTCTGTGTCGCCCCCCAGTGGCCTGCAGAGGGACTGCAGCAGACATGCTGGAACAAGCTCTGAAACTGGAAATACTGCAGAGGGTGTGTGTGTGTGTGTGTCTGTCTGTGAGTGTGTGTGTCTCTCGGTCTATGTGTGTGTGTGTGTGTGTGTGTGTGTGTGAGTGTGTGTGTGTGTGTGTGTGTGTGTCTGTGAGTGTGTGTGTCTCTCTGTCTATGTGTGTATGTGTGTGTGTGTGTGTGTGTGTGTCTGTCTGTGAGTGTGTGTGTCTCTCTGTCTATGTGTGTGTGTGTGTGTGTGTGTGTGTGTCTCTCTGTCTATGTGTGTGTGTGTGTGTGTGTGTGTGTGTGTGTGTGTCTCTCTGTCTATGTGTGTGTGTGTGTGTGTGTGTGTGTGTGTGTGTGTGTGTGTGTGTGTGTGTGTGTGTGTGTGTGTGTGTGTGTGTGTGTGTGTGTGAGAGAGGAGAAGCAGTTTGGGGAGTTGTACCAGTTTCTGGAGACAGTTTCAGACTTATTACCAGATCAGATATCAGGGAGAGTTCTGAAGCTTAAATATCTCTAATCTGTACAGATTTGAGGTTTTTCTTTACTGAAATAAGTTCATCATCATCATCATCATCATCATCATCATCATCATCATCGTCATCGTCATCGTCTCTGCCCTCTCTCTCTCTGTCCCGGGACATGTCTGCATGAATGGAGAAGAAGCTGCAAAAACCCTCCACAAAGGTCCAAAAAGTTGTCTTTTTTTGTTGAAAAAGGTGACAAAAACTCCAAAATAAGCTGCAAAAATGTCCACAAACAAGCAGGAACATCTTGTAAAATGTTTGATTGATTATTGGGGGACTCCCCCCCCCACCCCCTACCTAATTACCCCTATGTCTTCAGAGTTACTGAGCTCATATCTTAGCTTGGTTTGACTTTTACTGATATTATTTCCTTCCGTTTGAGAGGCATTCAATCAGACTTGTAGAGCCTTTCAGAGCGTCTGCTGAAGGCTCTAGACTCGTATTATTGTGTTAAATGAG
>CM042322.1:38295236-38317736 GCA_023566125.1 Zingel zingel | reverse complement strand
GTTTTTGTTATTATTTTTAACTATTTGTAACTTTTTCTGACGTTTTTGTCATTTTTAACTATTTGTAACTTTTTCTGACGTTTTTGTCATTATTTTTAACTATTTGTAACTTTTTCTGACATTTCTGTCATTATTTTTTAACTATTTGTAACTTTTTCTGACGTTTCTGTCATTATTTTTTAACTATTTGTAACTTTTTCTGACGTTTCTGTCATTATTTTTAACTATTTGTAACTTTTTCTGACGTTTTTGTCATTATTTTTAACTATTTGTAACTTTTTCTGACGTTTTTGTCATTATTTTTAACTATTTGTAACTTTTTCTGACATTTCTGTCATTATTTTTTAACTATTTGTAACTTTTTCTGACGTTTTTGTTATTATTTTTAACTATTTGTAACTTTTTCTGACGTTTTTGTCATTATTTTTTAACTATTTGTAACTTTTTCTGACGTTTTTGTCATTATTTTTAACTATTTGTAACTTTTTCTGACGTTTTTGTCATTATTTTTAACTATTTGTAACTTTTTCTGACGTTGTCATTATTTTTAACTATTTGTAACTTTTTCTGACGTTTTTGTCATTATTTTTAACTATTTGTAACTTTTTCTGACGTTGTCATTATTTTTAACTATTTGTAACTTTTTCTGACGTTTTTGTCATTATTTTTAACTATTTGTAACTTTTTCTGACGTTTTTGTCATTATTTTTAACTATTTGTAACTTTTTCTGACTTTTGTCATTATTTTTAACTATTTGTAACTTTTTCTGACGTTTTTTGTCATTATTTTTAACTATCTGTAACTTTTTCTGACGTTTTTGTTATTATTTTTAACTATTTGTAACTTTTTCTGATGTTTTTGTCATTATTTTTAACTATTTGTAACTTTCTGACGTTGTTTTCATTATTTTTAACTATTTGTAACTTTTTCTGACGTTTTTGTCATTATTTTTAACTATTTGTAATTTTTTCTGATGTTTTTGTCATTATTTTTAACTATTAGTAACTTTTTCTGACGTTTTTGTCATTATTTTTAACTATTTGTAACTTTTTCTGACGTTTCTGTCATTATTTTTAACTATTTGTAACTTTTTCTGATGTTGTTGTCATTATTTTTAACTATTTGTAACTTTTTCTGACGTTTTTGTCATTATTTTTAACTATTTGTAACTTTTTCTGACGTTTTTGTCATTATTTTTAACTATTTGTAACTTTTTCTGACGTTTTTGTCATTATTTTTTAACTATTTGTAACTTTTTCTGACGTTTTTGTCATTGTTTTTAACTATTTGTAACTTTTTCTGACGTTTTTGTCATTATTTTTAACTATTTGTAACTTTTTCTGACGTTTTTGTCATTATTTTTTAACTATTTGTAACTTTTTCTGACGTTTTTGTCATTATTTTTAACTATTTGTAACTTTTTCTGACGTTTTTGTCATTGTTTTTAACTATTTGTAACTTTTTCTGACGTTTTTGTCATTATTTTTAACTATTTGTAACTTTTTCTGACGTTTTTGTCATTATTTTTAACTATTTGTAACTTTCTGACGTTTTTTGTCATTATTTTTAACTATTTGTAACTTTTTCTGACGTTTTTGTTATTATTTTTAACTATTTGTAACTTTTTCTGACGTTTTTGTCATTATTTTTAACTATTTGTAACTTTCTGACGTTGTTTTCATTATTTTTTAACTATTTGTAACTTTTTCTGACGTTTTTGTTATTTTTAACTATTTGTAACTTTTTCTGAAGTTTTTATTATTTTTAACTATTTGTAACTTTTTCTGACGTTTTTGTTATTATTTTTAACTATTTGTAACTTTTTCTGACGTTTTTGTCATTATTTTTAACTATTTGTAACTTTTTCTGACGTTTTTGTCATTATTTTTAACTATTAGTAACTTTTTCTGACGTTTCTGTCATTATTTTTAACTATTTGTAACTTTCTGACGTTTTTGTCATTATTTTTAACTATTTGTAACTTTTTCTGACGTTTTTGTCATTATTTTTAACTATTTGTAACTTTTTCTGACATTTCTGTCATTATTTTTTAACTATTTGTAACTTTTTCTGACGTTTCTGTCATTATTTTTTAACTATTTGTAACTTTTTCTGACGTTTCTGTCATTATTTTTAACTATTTGTAACTTTTTCTGACGTTTTTGTCATTATTTTTAACTATTTGTAACTTTTTCTGACGTTTTTGTCATTATTTTTAACTATTTGTAACTTTTTCTGACGTTTTTGTCATTATTTTTTAACTATTTGTAACTTTTTCTGACGTTTTTGTCATTATTTTTTAACTATTTGTAACTTTTTCTGACGTTTTTGTCATTATTTTTAACTATTTGTAACTTTTTCTGACGTTGTCATTATTTTTAACTATTTGTAACTTTTTCTGACGTTTTTGTCATTATTTTTAACTATTTGTAACTTTTTCTGACGTTTCTGTCATTATTTTTTAACTATTTGTAACTTTTTCTGACATTTCTGTCATTATTTTTTAACTATTTGTAACTTTTTCTGACGTTTTTGTTATTATTTTTAACTATTTGTAACTTTTTCTGACGTTTTTGTCATTATTTTTAACTATTTGTAACTTTTTCTGACGTTTTTGTTATTATTTTTAACTATTTGTAACTTTTTCTGATGTTTTTGTCATTATTTTTAACTATTTGTAACTTTCTGACGTTGTTTTCATTATTTTTTAACTATTTGTATTTTTTTCTGACGTTTTTGTCATTATTTTTAACTATTAGTAACTTTTTCTGACGTTTTTGTCATTATTTTTAACTATTTGTAACTTTTTCTGACGTTTCTGTCATTATTTTTAACTATTTGTAACTTTTTCTGACGTTGTTGTCATTATTTTTAACTATTTGTAACTTTTTCTGACGTTTTTGTCATTATTTTTTAACTATTTGTAACTTTTTCTGACGTTTCTGTCATTATTTTTTAACTATTTGTAACTTTTTCTGACGTTTTTGTCATTATTTTTAACTATTTGTAAATTTTTCTGACGTTTTTGTCATTATTTTTAACTATTTGTAACTTTTTCTGACGTTTTTGTCATTATTTTTAACTATTTGTAACTTTTTCTGACGTTTTTGTCATTATTTTTAACTATTTGTAACTTTTTCTGACGTTTTTGTCATTATTTTTAACTATTTGTAACTTTTTCTGACGTTTTTGTTATTATTTTTAACTATTTGTAACTTTTTCTGATGTTTTTGTCATTATTTTTAACTATTTGTAACTTTTTCTGACGTTTTTGTCATTATTTTTAACTATTTGTAACTTTTTCTGACGTTGTTGTCATTATTTTTAACTATTTGTAACTTTTTCTGACGTTTCTGTCATTATTTTTAACTATTTGTAACGTTTCCTGACGTTGTTGTCATTATTTTTAACTATTTGTAACTTTTTCTGACGTTTCTGTCATTATTTTTTAACTATTTGTAACTTTTTCTGACGTTTTTGTCATTATTTTTAACTATTTGTAACTTTTTCTGACGTTTTTGTCATTATTTTTAACTATTTGTAACTTTTTCTGACGTTTTTGTCATTATTTTTAACTATTTGTAACTTTTTCTGACGTTGTCATTATTTTTAACTATTTGTAACTTTTTCTGACGTTTTTGTCATTATTTTTAACTATTTGTAACTTTTTCTGACGTTTCTGTCATTATTTTTTAACTATTTGTAACTTTTTCTGACATTTCTGTCATTATTTTTTAACTATTTGTAACTTTTTCTGACGTTTTTGTTATTATTTTTAACTATTTGTAACTTTTTCTGACGTTTTTGTCATTATTTTTAACTATTTGTAACTTTTTCTGACTTTTGTCATTATTTTTAACTATTTGTAACTTTTTCTGACGTTTTTTGTCATTATTTTTAACTATCTGTAACTTTTTCTGACGTTTTTGTTATTATTTTTAACTATTTGTAACTTTTTCTGATGTTTTTGTCATTATTTTTAACTATTTGTAACTTTCTGACGTTGTTTTCATTATTTTTTAACTATTTGTAACTTTTTCTGACGTTTTTGTTATTATTTTTAACTATTTGTAACTTTTTCTGACGTTTTTGTCATTATTTTTAACTATTTGTAATTTTTTCTGACGTTTTTGTCATTATTTTTAACTATTAGTAACTTTTTCTGACGTTTTTGTCATTATTTTTAACTATTTGTAACTTTTTCTGACGTTTCTGTCATTATTTTTAACTATTTGTAACTTTTTCTGACGTTGTTGTCATTATTTTTAACTATTTGTAACTTTTTCTGACGTTTTTGTCATTATTTTTAACTATTTGTAACTTTTTCTGACGTTTTTGTCATTATTTTTAACTATTTGTAACTTTTTCTGACGTTTCTGTCATTATTTTTAACTATTTGTAACGTTTCCTGACGTTGTTGTCATTATTTTTAACTATTTGTAACTTTTTCTGACGTTTCTGTCATTATTTTTTAACTATTTGTAACTTTTTCTGACGTTTTTGTCATTTTTAACTATTTGTAACTTTTTCTGACGTTTTTGTCATTATTTTTAACTATTTGTAACTTTTTCTGACGTTGTCATTATTTTTAACTATTTGTAACTTTTTCTGACGCTGTCATTATTTTTTAACTATTTGTAACTTTTTCTGACGTTGTTGTCATTATTTTTTAACTATTTGTAACTTTTTCTGACGTTTTTGTTATTATTTTTAACTATTTGTATTTTTTTCTGATGTTTTTGTTATTATTTTTAACTATTTGTAACTTTTTCTGACGTTGTTGTCATTATTTTTAACTATTTGTAACTTTTTCTGACGTTTTTGTCATTATTTTTAACTATTTGTAACTTTTTCTGACGTTTTTGTCATTATTTTTAACTATTTGTAACTTTTTCTGACGTTTTTGGGCGCTTTATTTCTATAATTGCTGAGGAACTTTTTCCTGACTTCTTCAGGACTTTATGTCGACCAAACTGTAAGTGACAAGACTATATGACACATGTAATAATGCAGTCTTTTCGTTTAAATAAAAGCATATGAATATGGCCCTTGATGTGATTCTGATTTCCCAGTGGGGCCCTTAGTGAAGTTGAGTTTGACACCGCTGCCCTGCAGGTTGGAAGGGGAATTGTCCATTACATAACATTACATTGTTATGTTATGTTATGTAATGTAATGTTATGTAATGTAATGTAATGTTATGTAATGGACAATTCCCCTTCCAACCTGTAGGGGGACTGAAGCAGGACAAGTTACATAGTATTGCTTTAACAGACAGATGTACATCCGTTAATCCAGACTAACTGTGTGTGTGTGTGTGTGTGTGTGTGTGTGTGTGTGTGTGTGTGTGTGTGTGTGTGTGTGTCTGTGTGTGTCTGTGTCTCTATGTCTGTCTGTCTGTCTCTGTTTGTCTGTCTGTCTGTCTGTCTGTCTCTGTGTGTCAGTGGGTGGTGGGAGCTCAGTGTCGGGCGGTGTGGTCGGAGGACGGGCGGCTGTATCCGGCGACGGTGCTGTGTCTGGACGGAGAACGCTGCAGAGTCCGTTTCAACGGCTACGGAAACCAGCAGGACGTGGACCTGAGCGCGCTCCAAAGCCCAGACGCTGCCCCTCAAACCCAGAGACACAACGCTCAGGTAACCGTTCCCCAAAAAGAAGGAAAGCCAGCCCTGGAGTTTCTTATTTGATACGTTAATGAATGAAACCTATTTAACCATACGCAGACTCTGGTACATTAGCCTGGTCCTACCAGACTCTGGTACATTAGCCTGGTCCTACCAGACTCTGGTCCACTAGCCTGGTCCTACCAGACTCTGGTCCACTAGCCTGGCCTGACCAGACTCTGGTCCACTAGCCTGGCCCGACCAGACTCTGGTCCACTAGCCTGGTCCTACCAGACTCTGGTCCACTAGCCTGGCCCGACCAGACTCTGGTACACTAGCCTGGCCCGACCAGACTCTGGTCCACTAGCCTGGCCCGACCAGACTCTGGCACACTAGCCTGGTCCTACCAGACTCTGGCCCACTAGCCTGGTCCTACCAGACTCTGGTCCATTAGCCTGGTCCTACCAGAGTCTGGTAGGGGTACATTAGCCTGGTCCTACCAGACTCTGGTACATTAGCCTGGTCCGACCAGACTCTGGCCCACTAGCCTGGCCCGACCAGACTCTGGCCCACTAGCCTGGTCCAACCAGACTCTGGCCCACTAGCCTGGTCCAACCAGACTCTGGTCCATTTCATTGGTCCAGAGATTCTGGCCTCTCTCCTTTTGACAAGTGTTAACTTCCTTGAAGGCGGGTCCTCTGTTGAACTTTAAAACTATTGGATCTGCCATAACCAATCGCTAACGTTTGGTCGTGACGTATGTCATGCGCGTGTGCAACAAGAGGGGAGACCGACAACAACTATCGGCTTATATTTAGCATTAGCATCGCTAGCGTTAGCCTTAGCCAACTCCCTCCTTCCTTTGTCTGTGAATTTGTGTTTTAGTGTCTCGCTGCTGTCTGTCTGTCAGGACTGGGAACCCGGCGCTCGCTGTCGGGCCGTGTACGCGGAGGACGGTCTGGTTTACCCGGCTGTGGTTCTGTGGGTCAAAGGTCAGCGCTGCGGCGTTCGCTTCGACGACTACAACAACGAGGAGGAAGTGGACACCGACAGCCTGATGAGCCCCGACGAGCTCCACGGACCCAGCAGAGCCACCGCGGCCAAGGTAGATGTAGAAAGGGAGGGGAATGTCTCACGATTCACACTAACTTGTATTCTTGTGTTTGTATCTTATTCTATTGTAGCCGGTTTTTAGTTTCTATCCCTTTTGGTGCTGACATGTGCTTTAAAGCATAGACAGTATATAACCTGGACCAGCAGGTCCCGTGTCTCTGGACGGAGACCAGTGAAGTCTCTTTTCCGGTGATGGCTGAGCGTTACTGAGCAGCCTCCAACTGAGCTTGAAGACGTAGATGTGACGTGAGCAACCTGTCTGAAAGTTGGAAGTCTTCTGGTAGCTGTGCCAAGAGAAATCTCAATCATTCCCAATCTAGCAGAGACGGAGAGCGTAGGTATATGTAAGGAGATAACATAGGCACAGGCTAATTACTGATCACTAACATGATAGTTAACATTAGTAATTACACTTAAACAGCTAATGGAAGTCCAAACTGCCTGAGAGCTTCTCCTGGACTATACGGTAATTCCTCTACTATGAGACAGTAAGTCTCGTGGTTATGACCCAATCGTTAGCCTATTTTTATAACAACGTCTGCTACGGAGCCATAACGTGAGCTACAAGGTAATGGAGCCTTTTATACATTGTCGTGTTTCTTTAGAAATAAACAACGGACAAATAGAGTCTTTAAACGCTTCAGATGTAAAGTTATTCTCTGTCAAAGTGACGTCAGAATGAATGGGAGTCAATGGGATGCTAACGGGAGGTGATGGCTTGGTAGCATCAGAATGAATGGGAGTCAATGGGATGCTAATGGATGCTAACGGGAGGTGATGGCTTGGTAGCATCAGAATGAATGGCAGTCAATGGGATGCTAACGGGAGCTGATGGCTTGAAGCGAAGCTTACCCCATTGTCTAAGAACGCAACAGGACGTCATGCAAACGGCCCGTTTCATTGACGCAACCCTGCGCAGGACTCGACATTACCTTTTCGAGGCACTTGTCCTTTGGACGAGTACATTTACGTTTCACTTGTCCATGCACAAAAGTCACTTGTCACTTGTAAAGCTTTATCATTTTATAATTATTTTGTTTTGTATTTTGCTAATGCAGAATTCAAACAAACCGTTGAAGGCATCCAAACACTATCAACATTAATACAATTCAGTTGAAACAGTAGAAACAAACGTGTCCAGTATCGGTAAAATAGACGTAATGAGTGGCACATAACGTAGAGTAACATGGCATTTAGTTTAGTTTGACTTTTAACTTGTCCAGTGGGGCAAGTCAAAAAGAATCCACTTGTCCCGGACAAGTGGACAATCCTTAATGTCGAGCCCTGCTGCGGAAAGTTGTTGGATCACTTTTAGAAATGTGAATGCTCCGGGTTGTTGGCATTTCTTTAAACCAATCACAACGGTCTCGAGCTCCAGACGCAGCGACGGTGGTTCTGCTAAATAGTCTCAGGAAGGAACTTGTTCTGGTGGAACATTTGCACCGCTGAACAGAAAACGCCACATCCAATATTAAATGAAGTCAACGGTTGACATAATACAGTAACGTTAGCTATTTAAATTAACTGTTGACATAATACAGTAACGTTAGCTATTTAAATTAACTGTTGACATAATACAGTAACGTTAGCTATTTAAATTAACTGTTGACATAATACAGTAACGTTAGCTATTTAAATGAAGTCAACTGTTGACATAATACAGTAACGTGAGCTATTTAAATGAAGTCAACTGTTGACCTAATACAGTAACGTGAGCTATTTAAAATAAATTAACTGTTGACATAATACAGTAACGTTAGCTATTTAAATGAAGTCAGCTGTTGACATAATACAGTAACGTTAGCTATTTAAATGAAGTCAGCTGTTGACATAATACAGTAACGTTAGCTATTTAAAATAAGTTAACTGTTGACATAATACAGTAACGTTAGCTATTTAAATGAAGTCAACTGCTGACATAATACAGTAACGTGAGCTATTTAAATTAACTGTTGACATAATACAGTAACGTTAGCTATTTAAATGAAGTCAACTGTTGACATAATACAGTAACGTTAGCTATTTAAATGAAGTCAACTGTTGACATAATACAGTAACGTTAGCTATTTAAATGAAGTCAACTGTTGACATAATACAGTAACGTTAGCTATTTAAATGAAGTCAACTGTTGACATAATACCTTAACGTGAGCTATTTAAATGAGCTGATACATGGTTAAACCTGATTGGCTCGTACCAGTGTATCTCTGTGTGTACTTCGTCCACATCAATCCCACCAATCAGTCCCAAAACGTCCCAGTTAGAGAGGAAATGACCTAAACATATTCTTATTACATCTGTACAATCATTCCCAGAAAGAACCGAGCAGGTCTGCCACTGAAGCTTCGAATATTCGCTGTTGAAAAGCACTAAAGTATTCGCTCGAGTCCTAAAATTATGTGAAAAAGAGACTCAAAACTACCACAAAGAGACCCAATGTATGGGGGAATTACATTTGGCCTCAATCCCCCAAAATACAGAGAGGTCTTCCTCAAACCGAGGGAAACCCCTGCATGTATTTATGATATGATTATGATTTTTGTGCAACAAATATGATTAATACTGCAAACAAAATCAACCATCAACCTTTTGAATAATTGAGTTGGTTGTCTGTAAAGTTCCAGGAGTTCTTATTTTGTCTGAACAACAATTTCAAATTATTATTTTTTTAATTAAAGGTCCCATGGCATGAAAAATGTCACTTTATGAGGTTTTTTAACATTAATATGCGTTCCCCCAGCCTGCCTATGGTCCCCCAGTGGCTAGAAATGGTGATAGGTGTAAACCGAGCCCTGGGTATCCTGCTCTGCCTTTGAGAAAATGAAAGCTCAGATGGGCCAATCAGGAATCTTCCCTTTATGACGTCATAAGGGGAAAGGTTACCTCCCCTTTCTCTGCTTTGCCCGCCCAGAGAATTTGGCCCACCAATGAGAGAGAGAGAGAGAGACATCATGGCTTTCAAACGAGCAAAGTGGCAGCTGGTCAAGACCACCCCCCCCCCCCAACCCCCCCCCCCCCCCCCCCCCCCTCTCTCCTCCTCAATAGCATTTAAAGCTACAGACACCGAAATGGCTCATCCTAAGGAAAGCTCATTGTGGGACTGGCTCTAGTGGCTGGAATTCTGCACCAAGGCTGAATTTCAGGAAAGAGACTTCATATACAGTATTAGGGGACCACTAAGGTCTATATAAAAGACTTCAGATACAGTATTAGGGGACCACTAAGGTCTATATAAAAGAGACTTCAGATACAGTATTAGGGGACCACTAAGGTCTATATAAAAGACTTCAGGTACAGTATTAGGGGACCACTAAGGTCTATATAAAAGACTTCAGGTACAGTATTAGGGGACCACTAAGGTCTATATAAAAGACTTCAGGTACAGTATTAGGGGACCACTAAGGTCTATATAAAGAGACTTCAGATACAGTATTAGGGGACCACTAAGGTCTATATAAAAGAGACTTCAGATACAGTATTAGGGGACCACTAAGGTCTATATAAAAGAGACTTCAGATACAGTATTAGGGGACCACTAAGGTCTATATAAAAGACTTCAGGTACAGTATTAGGGGACCACTAAGGTCTATATAAAAGACTTCAGGTACAGTATTAGGGGACCACTAAGGTCTATATAAAGAGACTTCAGATACAGTATTAGGGGACCACTAAGGTCTATATAAAAGAGACTTCAGATACAGTATTAGGGGACCACTAAGGCCTATATAAAAGAGACGTCAGATACAGTATTAGGGGACCACTAAGGCCTATATAAAGAGACTTCAGATACAGTATTAGGGGACCACTAAGGTCTATATAAAGAGACTTCAGATACAGTATTAGGGGACCACTAAGGTCTATATAAAGAGACTTCAGATACAGTATTAGGGGACCACTAAGGCCTATATAAAGAGACTTCAGATACAGTATTAGGGGACCACTAAGGTCTATATAAAAGAAACTACAGATACAGTATTAGGGACCACTAAGGTCTATATAAAAGAGACTTCAGATACAGTATTAGGGGACCACTAAGGCCTTTAAAAGAGACTTCAGATACAGTATTAGGGACCACTAAGGCCTATATAAAGAGACTTCAGATACAGTATTAGGGGACCACTAAGGTCTATATAAAGAGACTTCAGATACAGTATTAGGGGACCACTAAGGTCTATATAAAAGAGACTTCAGATACAGTATTAGGGACCACTAAGGCCTATATAAAGAGACTTCAGATACAGTATTAGGGGACCACTAAGGTCTATATAAAGAGACTTCAGATACAGTATTAGGGGACCACTAAGGTCTATATAAAAGAAACTTCAGATACAGTATTAGGGACCACTAAGGTCTATATAAAAGAGACTTCAGATACAGTATTAGGGGACCACTAAGGCCTTTAAAAGAGACTTCAGATACAGTATTAGGGACCACTAAGGCCTATATAAAGAGACTTCAGATACAGTATTAGGGGACCACTAAGGTCTATATAAAGAGACTTCAGATACAGTATTAGGGGACCACTAAGGTCTATATAAAAGAGACTTCAGATACAGTATTAGGGACCACTAAGGTCTATATAAAAGAGACTTCAGATACAGTATTAGGGGACCACTAGGGTCTATATAAAAGAAACTTCAGATACAGTATTAGGGACCACTAAGGTCTATATAAAAGAGACTTCAGATACAGTATTAGGGACCACTAAGGCCTATATAAAGAGACTTCAGATACAGTATTAGGGGACCACTAAGGCCTATATAAAAGAGACTTCAGATACAGTATTAGGGACCACTAAGGTCTATATAAAAGAGACTTCAGATACAGTATTAGGGGACCACTAGGGTCTATATAAAAGAAACTTCAGATACAGTATTAGGGACCACTAAGGTCTATATAAAAGAGACTTCAGATACAGTATTAGGGACCACTAAGGCCTATATAAAGAGACTTCAGATACAGTATTAGGGGACCACTAAGGCCTATATAAAAGAGACTTCAGATACAGTATTAGGGACCACTAAGGTCTATATAAAAGCATCCAAAGAGCACCATGTCATGGGATCTTTTATAAGTAATTTTCAGTTTATTATGATTGGATTGCTTCACGTCCTGGAACCCAGACATCTTAGTATTTGCTTAATTTTTATAGAATGAATATTTTGGGAATGCAACTACCCTTTTCCATGACAGGTTGGTTAATCATTTGGTGAAACATCGCCACAGTTTCTGTGAGCTGAGGGTTTACGTGCGTGGTGTTCTGTGTGTCGGCAGGTGAAAGACAAACCCAGTAATCGGAGGAAAGTGGAGAAAGAAGAAGAGAAGAAGAGAGGAAACCAGCAGAGAGACGGAGCAGAGAAACCGACCAATCACAGCTTCTCTTTCTTCCCTCCGTTTCCTCCTCCTCCGTCTCCTCGGTCGGCCTCTGGGGTAAAACAGACAAACTAAGACTAGGGTCCTATCTTGCACCCGGCCTCTGTGGCCCATGGGCGTGCTGGTCTTAAGGGAGGTGTGTTCAGGTGCATTCTGGGGGTGCTGGTCTTACAGGGAGGTGTGTTCAGGTGCATTCTGGGCGTGCTGGTCTTAAGGGAGGTGTGTTCAGGTGCATTCTGGGCGTGCTGGTCTTACAGGGAGGTGTGTTCAGGTGCATTCTGGGCGTGCTGGTCTTACAGGGAGGTGTGTTCAGGTGCATTCTGGGTGTATTGCTATCTTGAGGCAGCGGGAAGTGATGGCACCATTGACAAACAATAACCTGGTCTAAAGTCAGTAACGCAGCATTTCATTGTTATTTTAACAGAGCATTAGTAAAATGCTCCTAGGCTCGTGCACAGCACGTGCACACTATGCTTGTTACACACACACACACACACACACACACACACACACACACACACACACACACATGCAGAAGATTACAAATAAAAATATTACGGTGCAAATCCTCCATCATAACAGCAATGCTCCAAGGTCCAAACGCGCCTGGCTTTTAAAGGGAATGGGAGATGATCTCTGATTGGTTGATTGCATGTTACGCCCAGAACACACCTCTGATTAATGAAGACACTAAGTCCAACCCTTTAGAACCATGACCCGGCACACGGACCCTTTTTACCGCCGTCAAACTAGCAGAAGTGGATTTGGACACGCCCTGAACGCTCCTGCACCAGGCGCTTCACGCTGCATGCTTAGATCGTTAGAATAGGGCCCTAAGTCTTCTCTAAAACAGACAAACTAAGACTTTTTGTTTATTTGTGACTGATAAATCAGTCTCTCCGTTGATCCGTCTGATGCAGTGTGTTGGTGGGTTCCTTGGTGCAATAGTCTATCAGTAGCATGTTCAATATCTTCACTGCTGCTACTTCTATTCACTCTGTACTTATTCCCAGGGTGCCATTTGAGAAGAAAGCTTTCTGAACATGCACAACAAGACGTGCAAGAATGAAATCCCCCCCCCCCCCCCCCCCCTTCCAGTATAGAGCCACTGGGCCAGCCGTGCCAAAACACCCATGCACTTCAATATCCAGTGGAGAATAATCTCAGAATGAAATAGCAACAACGTGGTGTCAACAACAAACACAGCGTGTTCAAGCCAGAGAGCGAAGTTCATGCCGCGAAATCAAAAGACTTTAACCCAGGAAACACTCGTTCGTTCCTCAGGAGTATTTTTAATCCAAATCCGATCTTTGTCAAAGTTGTTTTTGGTGCCTAAAGTTAACTGTCATAGCTGCGTGACGCTCACTTTTTCTGGCTATACTCCACTACCACGGCCCCTGAAAGGACCGTCATCTGGTGGAGCTCTGTAGCCGGCTCACAGTCACCTATTGGCGGCTAATCAACTGCCGCTGGTAGCTGATGTCCTGGAGCTCTGTAGCCCGCTCACAGTCACCATTTGGCGGCTAATCAACTGCCGCTGTTAGCCGATGTCCTGGAGCTCTGTAGCCGGCTCACAGTCACCTATTGGGGGCTGAACAACTGCCGCTGGTAGCCGGCGTCCTGGAGCTCTGTAGCCGGCTCACAGTCACCTATTGGGGGCTGAACAACTGCCGCTGGTAGCCGATGTCCTGGAGCTCTGTAGCAGCTAAATACAACCAGCAACTGCGGCTCTGATTTTATTTTCTATGGCGTTATGTGTTTACATTACAGCGCTTCACTTAGTTTATAATACTTATATTTTAGGTACATGTGGTCTGTTGGTGGAGTAGCGTTCATGCATTTTGTTCCCACCGGAGGGAACTTAATTCAGCAGAGGCAGAGATTAAATCCCACACATCCCGCGCCGGGAAATCGCACCCTGCTTATTTAGGTTCCAACTATTCTCATGTTGACCCTAAGGCATGGATACCCGACCCAGGCCGGGTTCGGGTCGGGCTCGGTCACATCAGCGCGATAAGGCATTTGTTGTAAGATGGTGCTGCGGCTCCTTTTAAGAGGTGTGTGTGTGTGTGTGTGTGTGTGTGTGTGTGTGTGTGTGTGTGTGTGTGTGTGTGTGTGTGTGTGTGTGTGTGTGTGTGTGTGTAAAGTGGGCAGAAGAGAGATGGAGAAAGAGGAAGCAGACGTGTAGATGTGACCGGAGCAGAGTTGGTGGAATAAGTTTTGTACACTGTCTGTGTGTGTGTGTCTGTCTCTGTGTGTGTGTGTGTGTGTGTCTCTGTGTGTGTGTGTGTGTGGTGTCAGACTGAAAGCCAAGTTCATTCATCGTCTCACCATAACAGGATATAACCCTAACGTTACATAACGTGGGCCCTGGAGGTCACCAGTCTCCTGGTGTTCTGATCACGGTCGGGAGAGGTTAACGTTGAACATTTGAAATTAAACAGCTGATTAACGTGAGCTCGTTGCCCCGTGTGAGCTGATGACCTCATCTGTTGACATTTCTGAATGCCTTCTTACAGCTGCTTAATGAAAGCGGGCTTTCCACACAACAACAAAGCCTACATGTTTAACTGTGTCGTGCTCGGACGCAAATTTCTTAATACCTGTCGGGCTCGGGCAGGAAAATACGGCCCGATCCGGACTCTACTTGACACTGCACTTCATGTTCACGCTGCACTACAATATAATATGAACAATCCATTGTTTAAGAAACAATCTTTGTTACCTAATCTCCCTTTACTCCTGCTTAACCTTTTTATTTCTTGCTGTAGCTATGTTACGGTATGTTTCTTTATACGCTGGTTGATTGGCGCTGGTTGTGTTCCTCTCCAGGACGCCGTGTCCTTCATCCCTCCTCCTCCTCCTCCTCCTCCTCTCTGGGCGTTTGGCGGGAAAGAGTCGAGCTCTGCGGCCGTCGACGCCTCCTCCAGCATGTTGATGCTGTGGTACATGTGTGGCTTCCACACCGGCAGCTACATGGTCAGTGTATCAGCCATTTTGGGTTGTTTTGATTGGTTTCAACCTTCAAAACTTGTTTATTTCTAATTTGATTTATTATAGGGCTGCCAAAATAACGCGTTCATTTTGATTAATTAATCTGAGAAAATTTCGGTGTGTGGGTGGGGGGGTGTGGGTGGGGGGGGGGGTGTGGTGGGGGTGTGTGTGGGTGGGGGTGGTGGGGAGGACAGACGGTATTCCCCCCTAGAAACCAAAGTCTGGCTACACCCTGTTTCAATACCAGCTTTCAGTTCAGATGGCGGTGCTTACTTGAAGTTAGACAATCTGTGTGTGAAAGTATCTGCAGTTGGACATGAAATGAGATCTGCTGATACCTGCAGAAACCCTGAAAACAGTTGAGCCGCGAGATGAAGTTGTATGCAAGCCATGTAAAATACAGTTAGCATACCATCCGACCACTAGCAACATGAGGTCACATCTCGAAAATGTGCACCCACATGAGCATGGCATAATGTGTGTGAAATTAGTTTAAAGTGGCATGAAAAAGCATGAAATGAGATCTGCTGAATCCTGCAGGAACCCTGTGATAGTTGGTCTGAAGCTTCAGTTTATAACCCATGTGCTCGCTGGATCTTCGGGGTGTCGCCACACTGAACTCAGTGGAGAAACCAACCGGTGGAACCGGACAGAGCGTGCAGAGAAAAGAAAAGGAAGCCTACTCGGAGCAGAAAAGGTGTCCGACGTAATGTAACTTCACAGCACAAGTTAGAGATGCACCGATTACAACTTTCTACACCGGCCAGCCGATAACAATGTTAGCCATTTCCGATTTCATTTTTTCTAACCACTTTAAAGCACACAACCGGCAGCTGATTGGACGAACGCGTCACGTGGGTCAGAATCCGATCTCATATTGGACTGAAATAGTTCACCGTAACGTGTTCCTGAGAACATGTTAAGAGAGAAATAGGCCGTGCAGTCGCTGAATTTGTCTTCATTTCAGATCAACAAAGTTCAGGTTAACAGATCTTCATCAGATTTTGAGAGGCTCATCCTCTCCCCATCTCCGGGTGAGTCCCGACTGTCCTGTCTCCGACTGAACATGTCGGGTCGGCCCAAATGAAGGCCGACGGCTCCTCGGACGGACGACGGCACGGGACACACCGAACAGACTCGAGTCACCGACCTCGCCAGGCGGTCCGACGGCCGGTTATCGGGCTGGTGGGTCTCCTCTCTGAGGGTCTAAAGTGATGTGTGTTGATGTGTTTCAGGCTCAGCAGGGGTTCCAGTCCAGCTCCAAAGACTGAGGTAAGAACTGAACGCACCTGTCAGGATACCCCCACCCCTGCTCACATTGGAACGGTCTTAGTGGAAGAGATGCACGGAATCAGGCTACATTTACACTGCTTCCTTTTGGTTCCCCCCCTCTCATTCCCCCTGCTCTGGTGTTTCCCTCTCTCATTCCCCCTGCTCTGGTGTTTCCCTCTCTCATTCCCCCTACTCTGGCGTCCCCCCTCTCATTCCTCCTGCTCTGGCGTCCCCCCTTTCATTCCTCCTGCTCTGGCGTTCCCCCCTCTCATTCCCCCTGCTCTGGCGTTCCCCCCTCTCATTCCCCCTGCTCTGGCGTTCCCCCTCTCATTCCCCCTGCTCCTGCGTTTCCCCCTCTCATTCCCCGTTCTTTGGCGTTTCCCCCTCTCATTCCCCCTGCTCTGGTGTTTCCCCCTCTCATTCCCCCTGCTCTGGCGTTTCCCCCTCTCATTCCCCCTGCTCTGGTGTTCCCCCTCTCATTCCCCCTGCTCCTGCGTTTCCCCCTCTCATTCCCCCTGCTCTGGTGTTCCCCCTCTCATTCCCCCTGCTCCTGCGTTTCCCCCTCTCATTCCCCCTGCTCTGGCGTTCCCCCTCTCATTCCCCCTGCTCCTGCGTTTCCCCCTCTCATTCCCCGTTCTTTGGCGTTTCCCCCTCTCATTCCCCCTGCTCTGGTGTTTCCCCCTCTCATTCCCCCTGCTCTGGCGTTTCCCCCTCTCATTCCCCCTGCTCTGGTGTTCCCCCTCTCATTCCCCCTGCTCCTGCGTTTCCCCCTCTCATTCCCCCTGCTCTGGTGTTCCCCCTCTCATTCCCCCTGCTCCTGCGTTTCCCCCTCTCATTCCCCCTGCTCTGGCGTTCCCCCTCTCATTCCCCCTGCTCTGGCGTTCCCCCTCTCATTCCCCCTGCTCTGGTGTTCCCCCTCTCATTCCCCCTGCTCCTGCGTTTCCCCCTCTCATTCCCCCTGCTCTGGCGTTCCCCCTCTCATTCCCCCTGCTCTGGTGTTTCCCCCTCTCATTCCCCCTGCTCCTGCGTTTCCCCCTCTCATTCCCCCTGCTCTGGCGTTCCCCCCCCCCTCTCATTCCCCCTGCTCTGGCGTTCCCTCTCTCATTCCCCCTGCTCTGGCGTTCCCCCTCTCATTCCCCCTGCTCTGGCGTTCCCCCCTCTCTTTTATATTTATATATATATATATATATATATATATATATATATATATATATATATATATATATATATATATATATATAAAAGACTATAAGAATATAAGACTTATTATATGGTCTAGACTTTTAAGGCCATGTGACACCGGAAAGTCGGACTAAAGGTCATTCGGTAAGTTTTGGTTTAGTCTATATCCACGACGTTTAACTTCCGTGATTGCTCTGTTGCCGCCGGAAATATCTCCAGATATCCGTCCCCTTCCTGTGTCTCTGTGTAGGCGTTCTAACCTCCGGCTGATGTGTGAGGACTATGGTTAACTACTCCTCAGATCTCTGCAGGGTAGATCCAGACAGCTAGCTAGACGTTCTGTCCAATCCAATTTCTCTCACACGAATAACGCTACGTTTCCACGTGGCCGTCTATTTTCATAAACGGACATTTCAAACATCGTGCACAGCTGTCAGTTTTCAGATAAGTGTTCGTTTACACGTCCCCGTGTATATGTGCCGTCAAGAGCACACCAGACCTGTAGGTGGCGGTGCAACGAGAAGCTCAAGCACACGTTAGCCAATCAGAATCTAGAAAATAGCAACAACAGCAACCAATCCCTTCCTCTCTCTTCTCTTCCTCACTTCCTCGGCTGCCTAGACCTCCGTTTGTCTCAGTTTAAGTGCAAGAATCATTTTCTGTGATGAATGAGAGGCCAAACCGCAGGAGACTATCTGCGTCTTCCCTTCGTGTAAACGGGGTGTTCACACGTTCCTCCAAAACAAGTTCCTTCCTGAGACTATTCAGCAGAGGCACCGTGGCTCCGTCCGGAGCTTAGCCCCGCCCACGACGATTGTGATTGGTTTAAAGAGATGCCAATTAAACCAGAACATATTTTCCTCCCATCCAGGAATGCTGTGTGGACTAGACAGACCCTCCTCCACAGCGCTGTGGAGGAGGGTCTGGACATGAGAGACTAGTTTGGTCTCACGTTGGCAACTGTGCGAGCGAACTAAAGAACTTTTAGGACCTCGTTTGGTCTTTGGACTTTTCAGTTTGATCCAAACCAAACCTACAGACAGCTGAGATTGGGAACGAAAAGAGACGGTCTCGGTCCGGATCAAACTGAACCGTGGTCCGGTTCGCTCCTACAGGACAAGATGATCAGAAACCAAAATACAGACAAAGTACAGGTTTGACTGCTGCTCAATGAGCACGTAACGTTACTCAGAAGAATAACAGACTCTTCTCTCTCCACCACAGGAACAAGAAACCTCCTTCGTCTTTTACTTTTTATTTTTTTGCTTCACAGAGAGAGAATTATGGGATGAGATGCAGCCGGGAAGATGCTCTTTTTGTTTCCTTGAAAAGTGCACATGTACATTTAATTTGTATATTTTAAAACGTGATGTTATGAGTTGTAAGTTGAATGTTTTCCTGCTGGAGTCGGTCGACTGTACAGCACGTAGAGAGCGTTTGTTTTCGACCACTTTGAGAGACGTTCTGTTTGAATCTGTTCCTTTGTTCAGTAGGTGAATCACCGACGAGTTGGACAATGAAATTAAGATTATTTTGTTATTAAAAACAAAGGTGAATATCTGCATCTTCCTCTTCATGTCGTCTATAACCTCAGATCTACACTTTGAAGGTTCGGGTTAGAGCTGCAACTCAAGCACACGTGTCAAACTCGAGACCCGCGGGCCATATCCGGCCCCTTGCAGATTAAGATCCGGCCCGTGTATCAATTTGGGTTCACAATAAGTTTTGGCCCTCCTAGTTGTACGCCAAACCAGAAACACAGGAATTACGTGACATTCAAAGCAGAATATGGCAGATATTTGCAGACGTTGAGACTCAGATATTCCCCCAGAAGCAGAGTTTTCATATCCAGGCTGTGAAATAGGTTGTTGTTAAAAATAATTATCTTTGTTTTGCTTGATCTGCTAAATCCTATGATGGCTATGGAAGTCTTTTGATGATGTGTAGGGCTTCATGTCAACAAAAATGTGACAAAAAGTGTACAAAAATGACAGGAGAAGCAGCATATTTACATAAAGGGTGACAAATGTCTGAGAAAGCCCCAAAAAAGGCCTTGTTGCACTTTCTGATTCTGGTTGACCAACCAAAAATGTTACAAAATGACACCTTGTAGCCTAATAAGATCAGAATCTGCATTCTTCCTTTTAAAAAATGTATCCATGGCTGTTGCAGGCTTACATCCTGTCACTGGCCACCAGGGGGCAGTCATTCTACTGTCTTACATCCTGTCACTGCCACCAGGGGGCAGTCATTCTATTGTCTTACATCCTGTCACTGGCCACCAGGGGGCAGTCATTCTACTGTCTTACATCCTGTCATTCTACCGTCTTACATCCTGTCACTGCCACCAGGGGGCAGTCATTCTACTGTCTTACATCCTGTCACTGGCCACCAGGGGGCAGTCATTCTACCGTCTTACATCCTGTCACTGCCACCAGGGGGCAGTCATTCTACTGTCTTACATCCTGTCACTGCCACCAGGGGGCAGTCATTCTACTGTCTTACATCCTGTCACTGGCCACCAGGGGGCAGTCATTCTACTGTCTTACATCCTGTCACTGCCACCAGGGGGCAGTCATTCTACTGTCTTACATCCTGTCACTGCCACCAGGGGGCAGTCATTCTACTGTCTTACATCCTGTCACGGGCACCAGGGGGCAGTAATTCTACTGTCTTACATCAACAAGGTCATTACTGCGCTATACTGCCACCTACTGACACAGAACAGTATTTCATTTCTCTGTCAGTCATCACATTGCAGGCACAGATGCGAACAATTGGCAAATTATTTGCAGTAACTCAATAAAAAATATTTGTTGGACCAATTAAGTAAAATCGGATAATTTCCCACGGCACACGGGACGATCTCTCACGGCACACGGGACGATCTCTCACGGCACACTGGACGATCTCTCACGACACACGGGACGATCTCTCACGACACACGGGACGATCTCTCACGGCACACGGGACGATCTCTCACGGCACACTGGACGATCTCTCACGACACACGGGACGATCTCACGGCACACGGGACGATCTCTCACGGGACACGGGACGATCTCTCACGACACACAGGACGATCTCACGGCACACGGGACGATCTCTCACGGCACACTGGACGATCTCTCACGACACACGGGACGATCTCACGGCACACGGGACGATCTCTCACGGCACACGGGACGATCTCTCACGGCACGGGACGATCTCTCACGGCACACGGGACGATCTCTCACGGCACACGGCACGATCTCTCACGACACACGGGACGATCTCTCACGGCACACGGGACGATCTCTCACGGCACACGGGACGATCTCTCACGACACACGGGACGATCTCTCACGGCACACGGGACGATCTCTCACGACACACAGGACGATCTCTCACGGCACACGGGACGATCTCTCACGGCACACGGGACGATCTCTCACGGCACACGGGACGATCTCTCACGGCACACAGGACGATCTCTCACAGGACGATCTCTCACAGGACGATCTCACGGCACACGGGACGATCTCTCACAGGACGATCTCACGGCACACGGGACGATCTCTCACGGCACACGGGACGATCTCTCACGGCACACGGGACGATCTCTCACGGCACACGGGACGATCTCTCACGACACACAGGACGATCTCTCACAGGACGATCTCTCACGGCACACAGGACGATCTCTCACGGCACACGGGACGATCTCTCACGGCACACGGGACGATCTCTCACGGCACACAGGACGATCTCTCACAGGACGATCTCTCACAGGACGATCTCACGGCACACGGGACGATCTCTCACAGGACGATCTCACGGCACACGGGACGATCTCTCACGGCACACGGGACGATCTCTCACGGCACACGGGACGATCTCTCACGACACACGGGACGATCTCTCACGACACACGGGACGATCTCTCACGGCACACGGGACGATCATCTCTCACGGCACACGGGACGATCTCTCACGACACACTGGTTGAAACCTTTCCTTTACAACTTGTGCAGGGAGTTTAGGCACGGTTTGTAATTTTTAAATTCTTTTTGACAATGGGAATAAACGTAGGTTATACAGATATACATTACATGCATACATGCTTGAATTACTATTCTGTGGTTGGCAAGACAGAAAGAAAAATTACGGTAACATGCATAACGCACACATGAAAAAATGTCAGTTGTGAAAGATGGGAGTTAAAAGCGAGACAGAATATATGGGGAGTTAATAATGCCTGGGGAGCTATTTACCCGATGCTTGGTATCCCCTCTTCTACCACCAAGTCAGACTGAATGTAGTGATGCTTGGTATCCCCTCTTCTACCACCAAGTCAGACTGAATGTAGTGATGCTTGGCAAGATCTGTTGATGACCGATTCTCGGATCTGTGGAAAAAGCTGAGATTATCATCACCACTTAGCGTTCTTATGTGCCAACAACTGGGGTAAGTTCATATCACGACACTGTAGTTATTTAAGTAAAGTCTGAAGCAAAAAAGTCAGAACAAAAACAACAGAAATTAGGAAAAGAAGCTACCAAAATGTAAAAAAAAAAAGAAAAGTGCAGAAGCACGTCAATGAGCTGTACATGTCTGGCCCTTGGTGTGATTCTCTTTTTCCACTGTGGCCCTTAGTGAAGTTCGACACCCCTGAACTAAAATATTATTTTCATCATGGATGAATGGATTAGTTGTTTGGTCTCTAAAATGTCAGAAATTGGTGCAAAATGTTGGTTAAAAAGTGTCCAAAACCACCTAAAATGCCACATAAAAATTCAAAAAGATGCAAAATAAAAGGACGGAGAACACAGACTACACACGACCCACAAGTACTACGAAAAGACACAAGATGGCCCAATCCCAAAGTGAGCCCTGAGGACTAAGGACTGAACTGATCTCAGGTGCTGAGGGAGGGAGTGTGTGAGGCCACATGGGCTCAGATAGGTAGAAATGGGATTGGGAC
>CM042322.1:38202736-38287736 GCA_023566125.1 Zingel zingel | reverse complement strand
ACACACACACACACACACACACACACACACACACACACACACCCAGCGGTAATGGCGAATCTTTTCCACTTTCATGAACCAGAACTTCGACAATAAATCAGTAAGTTTCTACTCAAAAAGCAGTTTGCATGTCTAGGATTTTGAGCGGCCCCTCCCCAAATGGCGGAAAGCCATCGAACACCTCTTTTTTTTCTTCGTCCTGTTTGGAAGTCTATCGGTAACGTTAACAGACAGTGTGTGAGTCTAATGATGGAAAGCCAAAAAAGCTGCGAATGTCAGACTCGAAAGGCAAAAAAAGGGATTGTTTCCGGGAGATATTTTGGTCCCACTTCTCCGCTGGTTTCAACGACAATCAACAAATAGTTTTAATGATGAAGAAATGTTTTCACAGAGAGAGGAAGAGGAGTGATGTTTCTGAGGAAGAGCAGCCGTCCAGATCCAGAACCAGAGCTGGACTGCAGACAGCCAATCAGAGCAGCTCTGAGCAAAGTAAGTCTGTCCATCTGATGTCTTCATGTCTGAACACACCACTGGTTGTTGTAATAATGTGACGTTTGTTGAGTCAGACAGCACAGACTAGGGCTGCACAACATATCGTTTTTATCGTTGATTAGCGATATCAACTAACACAATATGCACGTCAGGAAAGAAAGGAAATATTTAACTAAGTTCAAAATGAAACTGTCATTCTTTTTTTGTCTTTTATATTTCATACAATTTGATTAATAAAAGAAAGTTGGAAATAATTTCCTTTCATTTGTTTTTAATTCAACAAGTGTTGTGTAGTATTTAAGCAGAATACTGAAAGCAGCAGAACTGAGAATACTTTGTGTTTGTGTGATTATGTATCATATATATCAATATTCAACACAATTATAGCATAACGCACCTTATATATCATGTTGCACTAGCGCAGACGTTTAACATAAATATCATTACAGTTTAAATCCATCTGAAATTGAACTGGATTGTTTTCATATTAGTAATACAAATAATCACCGGATTGTTATCTTTTTTTTGTTCTGTCTCTCACCTTTGTCCTTTTTTTAGTGAATGCTGGTCGTCAGAAACATAAGATCAGGCTGAAGGGGACATTTGAATATGTGACTGAAGGAGCTGAAACAGGAAGTAGAACCCTCCTCAACAGGATCTACACTGTCCTCTACATCACAGATGGACAGAGTGAAGAGGTTAATACCCAACATGAGGTGAGGCAGCTCGAGACAGCTTCCAAGAAGAAGACCCTCCATGACTCTCCGATCGAGTGCAGTGACATCTTTAAAGCCTTACCTGGCCAACAGAAACACATCAGAGTCGCTCTGACGAGCGGCGTCGCTGGCGTTGGAAAAACCTTCTCAGTGCAGAAGTTCTGTCTGGACTGGGCCGAGGGTTTGGAAAACCAAGATATCAGTCTGGTGATTCCTCTTTCCTTCAGGGAGCTGAACTTGATCAGAGATGAGCAGTACAGTCTTCTGGAGCTGCTCCGTGATTTCCATCCATCATTACAGGAGGTCCCAGCAGAGCAGCTCGCTGGCTCTAGAGTCCTCTTCATCTTTGACGGCCTGGATGAAAGCAGACTTTCACTGGATTTAAAGAAGAGGAAGGTTGTTTCTGATGTCACACAGAAGTCATCAGTCAACGAGCTGTTGACAAACCTCATCCAGGGGAAGCTGCTTCCCTCGGCTCTCGTCTGGATAACTTCCCGACCTGCAGCAGCCAATCAGATCCCTCCTGCGTGTGTTGACAGGGTAACAGAAGTACGAGGCTTCACTGACGCCCAGAAGGAGGAGTACTTCAGGAAGAGAGTCAGTGATGAAGAGCTGTCCAGCAGAATCATCTCCCACATCAAGACATCCAGGAGCCTCCACATCATGTGTCTGATCCCAGTCTTCTGCTGGATCACTGCTACAGTTCTGGACCACATGTTGACTACAGACCAGAGAGGAGAGCTGCCCAAGACCCTGACTGACATGTACTCACACTTCCTGCTGGTTCAGACAAAGAGGAAGAAGCTCAAGTATGCTGAGGGACATGAGACGAGTCCACAGGAGCTGACGGAGGCTGACAGGGAAGTTCTTCTGAAGCTCGGGAGGCTGGCGTTTGAACAGCTGGAGAAAGGAAACATCATGTTCTACCAAGAAGACCTGGAGTGCTGTGGTCTGGATGTCACAGAGGCCTCGCTGTACTCAGGAGTTTGTACACAGATCTTCAAAAGAGAGAGTGTGGTCTTCCAGAAAAAAGTCTACTGCTTCATTCATCTGAGCGTTCAGGAGTTTCTGGCTGCAGTCTACTTGTTCCACTGTTACAACAACAGGAACACAGAGGTACTGGAGGACTTCCTGAGGAAGAGAGCTATGGATGATGATGAAGATGATGTTGATTGGGACAATGATCATTACCCATCCCTGAATGTCTTCCTGAAGAGAGCCATGAAGAAATCCCTTGAAAGTAAAAATGGCCACCTGGATCTGTTTGTCCGCTTCCTTCATGGCCTCTCTCTGGAGTCCAACCAGAGACTCTTAGGAGGCCTGCTGGGTCAGACAGACAACAGTCCAGAAATCATCCAGAGAGCCATCAACAACCTGAAGCAGATGAACAGTGATGGTATCTCTCCTGACAGAAGCATCAACATCTTCCACTGTCTGATGGAGATGGACGACCACTCAGTCCATCAGGAGATCCAAGAGTTCCTGAAGTCAGAGAACAGATCAGACAAGAAACTCTCTGAGATCCACTGCTCAGCTCTGTCCTACATGCTGCAGATGTCAGAGGAGGTTCTGGATGAGTTGGACCTGGACAAGTACAACCCATCACGGGAGGGACGACGGAGACTGATTCCAGCTGTGAGGAACTGCAGAAAGGCTCGGTAAGTCCAGATGTGATTATCATTTTAAATCAGTGCGAAGCTGAGGCCATCAGTATTAGAGTAAACATACAGACTTCACACACATGAACAATATAAAACTTACACAATATAAAAGATAAACCTGCTTACTGTAAATAATTCTACATGTTACTCTGCAAATGTCTTTGTTGTCTCAAACGCTGTGAGAATGAGATGATACCAAAACATTATTATAAATGTTATTATTATTGTAAGGGAATAGGGATGGTTTAAAAATATCAATTTGTTTTTCATTTGAATGATCCAGTATTGATTAATCAAATCTAGAATGGATCTCTGTCTGTATGGCATGGACATTTTGAATGTCATCCTGTGACCTCTTACCTCAACATATCTGAATCAAACATCAGACCCTTGTGAATGTGCTTTGTGATCATAATGTGATAGCCTGTTTTTAGGATAAAAGTGTCAGATTTGATTATATTTTAAATGTTTTAATTATCTGTCATCACAGACTTTCTTCCTGTTTGCTCTATGACACTGACTTTGAAACCTTGGTCTCAGCTCTGAAATCCAACCCCTCCCATCTGAGAGAGCTGGACCTTAGTGGATACCTCCTGGATTCAGGAATTGAGCGTCTCTCTGCTGGACTACAGAGTCCAAACTGTAGACTGGAGACACTGAGGTCAGTTCATGTATTGTGCTCACATGTGCTTATCTCCCTCTTCTTGCCTTGACCTACCCACGTGAAGTTGGTAGTGGGAATGAGAAACACAAGGCATTGTGAGGCCTTAATATAAGGAGCTAACGCTACATACCAAGTAACGTTAGTACAGGGGGGAGTGACAGGCTGCAGCTGGAAATCGGAAGAAGGATGGGAAATTTTAACGTGACTTTAAAATCCACATCCACCGAGCCAAATGCTTATGTTATCATTAGTAAGCTCATTCTTGTTTCCTAACAACATCGCGAGTAATGGTAGCTTAGCTGGGAGCTTCATGGAGACAGCTAAAGTTTACGTTAGCTGCCCTACAGCTGACAGCATTAGCTTCCACTTCATTTATTACCTGTAATGTTAGTGACAGCACCGTTGACCGTTATCAATGCCATTAGCATCGTGGCTAACACTATTGTTACTTAGTTTATGACAAATCGTTTTGGCTGTGCTTTCTAACATGTCATTATGCTAACCGAGCACCTTTAGCCTTTACAACAGAGCCGCTTCACTGACCATAGATATTGATCCTTCAGAAAACACACACACAGAGAAACACACAGACACACACACACATACACACACAGAAAAATAATATTTCCAAATGCAGCTGTTTAAAGGATCAATATTGTATTGATTGAATAAGAAATTGTTTTTTATCATCGTCATTTATTCTTTGTTCAGATTGGTGTGCTGCGGTTTGTCAGAGATCAACTGTGCTGATCTGGTCTCAGCTATGAAGTCCAACCCCTCCCATCTGAGAGATCTGAACCTGAGTAACAACAACCTTCAGGATTCAGGAGTGAAGCTGTTGTGTGGTTTTCTGGAGAGTCCACACTGTAGACTGGAGACTGTGAGGTCAGTTCACTGACTCTGTTACTATTATAGATCTAATATGTTTAATTAACAACTGAACCTAATTTATGTACAAACATAACTCACATCTATAAAGTTGTAAATGTTGTTTTGTTCATATTTTCATGTTTGTTGTAGTACATTTAGTCTGCAGTCCCAGAAGACTTGTGCTTATTAACTCTTGTGTTGTCTTCCTATCCGCCATAAACTTGTTGTCCTTCGGGGTCAAAATTGAAAATGAACCTTTTTTTTTGTTCTATTTTCCTCAACTTTTTTTGGCCCTTTTCACTTGTTTTTAACGCTTTAAAAAAAAAATCTTGGTTTATATACCTAATTTATATGACATAACAAATATTTAGTTTAAAAAAGCAGACATTGTGAATTATTTTGACTAATAGTTGAAATCAGAGGATGTTGAGTGCATCACAGACTGGTTCATGTCAAAGTTTAGTCAGGATACTGTTTGAAACAATTTTTAAAACAAATTCAGATGCTTTAAAATTGAATAAAACCCCCAAAGTTCAATCAAAGTAATCATTAATTTTACCAATTTGTTGAAGTTTTAAATTCCCTTCAGATCAATTGTTTTCCGGGTTTCTCTGAGCACCAATCACAACAACTTTGAAGTGTGTCAATCTGAACAGTTTGAAAAAATGTACTCAAACAGACACATGAGAGAGACACAACTATATGTAAATTATTAAAATGTCTTCAAGACGTCGAATTGTAGTACTCACTACGAGTAGTAGATAAGTTAGGACCAGGCTCTAGGTCCGGAGGAGCAGTTCGTAGTTAAATACTAATAATACCCTAGACCAAAAAGTAAGTTTGAGTGCCGGCCTGTTTATATAAAAGAGCAGAAAGAATCTAGAAGCAGGTAGAAATAGTAAATGGTACCAAATAACACAGTTTACATACATAATTCACATAACATAAACACAATATTTGCATTTAAATGCGATCTATTCAAGTTTTAACCTCTTTTGATGTGATTTTTAATGAAAAAAAAAGAAATTAAATACTATTTTTCTTATTTTCAGTTTGACTCAAACTATTTGGTTTAAAGAATAACTTTCAACTTAAGTCAATTAAAGTTTCTCTTTAATTTGCTATGTAATTTCTATTATTTCGAGTTAACTCTAACAATGGGACATTGAACTATTTTATATTCAAACAGACATTTATTATTTGTGATATGCTGAACTAACATCACATGAAATTTAAGCTTTTTCATAATAACTTTTATTCAGTTATTTTGATTATTTTATGAGCAGTTTCTGAACTATTTTATTTTAAGGATGTTTCTGTTAATTTTATCAGGGCTGTTTTAAATAATAGATTTTTACGATTTAAATTGATTGACATTTGAATGATCCAATATCGATATATAAAATCCAGAATGGGTTTCTGTCTGTATCATATGAATGTAGAAGACCTGAGGAATCCATTGGTATCAACTGTCATGCTAGCTGTTGGGAAGTTCAGATAACGCTCCAAAGTTACATTACAAGTTATAGGAGGCATTTTGGATAAGGAAAAACTGGCATGGCCATTTATTGCACTTTATTGTGTTCATGTTGAATTAAAAGCACATGAATATAACTGCTTTAATGTAAACATTGAGACTTTAATAATCGAGGCATTTAAGTCCCGCCCCCACCAGACGGGAAAACATCTCTCTGCTCTCCGTTGGCTTGTATTGTGTGAAGTTGTCCTCATCTTTATTTCATCAGATAGCAAACAACAGAAAAATGCCTAAAAGCTGCTGTGTGCTTATATTCACTAATAACCATCATTTTAAGTTTTCATAAGGTGCCGACCCAAAAAACTGAGCTTTTATGAAGGAAAATGTGGATAAGGACGTGAGGAATCGCGGAGATAATGGGAAAACTGTAGGATCCCACAGCATCATCACACCAACCTAACAATACGTCCGACATTATGTTTGTTAGCTTAACTTACAGATAGAAGCGGAGAGTTGTTTTCACAGTCAGCTGCTCGGACGACCTCCTGGTTCATTCTGCCAGTGAAGGAGAGCTCAGCAGATTGTTTTCATTTGAATGATCCAGTATTGATTAACCAAATCCAGAATGGATCTCTGTCTTTATGGCATTGGCATTTTGAAAGGGTTCCCGTGACCTCTCACCTCAACATATCTGAATCAAACATCAAACCCTTGTGAATGTGCTTTTTGATCAAAATGTAACCCTGTTTTTAGGATAAAAGTGTCAGATTTGATTATATTTTAAATGTTTTTATTATCTGTCATCACAGACTTTTTGGCTGTGTCCTCTCTGAGAGAGACTGTGAAGTTCTGGCCTTAGCTCTGAAGTTCAATCTCTCCAGTCTGAGAGAGCTGGACCTGAGTAACAACGACCTGAAGGATTCAGGAGTGGAGCATCTGTGTGCTGGACTGCAGAGTCCAAACTGTAGACTGGAGACTCTCAGGTCAGTTCATGCATTGTGCTCACATGTGCTTATTTCCCTCTTCTTGCCTTGACCTACCCACATGTGAAGTGGGTAGTGGGAGTGAGAAACACAAGGCATTGTGAGGCCTTAAGATAAGGAGCTAATGCTACGCACTGAGTTACATTAGTACAGGAGGGAGTGACAGGCGTTACTGCAGGTTGTAGTAACGTTAGTGACCGTTGACCGTTATCAATGCCATTAGGATCATAGCTAACACTTTTGTTACTTAGTTTATAACAAATTGTTTAGGCTGTGCTTTCTAACATGATGTCATTGTGCTAACCGAGCACTGTTAGCCTTTACAACAGAGCCGCTACAATAACATTATAAAAACATGTAATTTAGCTGACGCTTTTATCCAAAGCGACTTAAAATTGCTATATATGCCTCTGTAGCAACTAGGGGTTAAGTGTCTTGCTCAGGGACACATTGGTTGATGTATTGCAGTGGGAATCGAACCCAGGTCTCCCACACCAAAGGCATGTATCATATCCACTGCGCCATCACCACCACATCACCACATACACTTGTTACATGATGTTTCATTATAGGGATCTCTGTTGATTTGTGTTTATCGCTGTGTACCTGACCAAGCGTCTATTGTTGTGATGGGAATGAGAATGTGTTGTCCTGTCACAAAGAGATGTCATCCTGTTGGGTTCAGGTGTTTGGAATCTCCATCTTCTGAACTTTTACATTCTGAACCTTCTTCATCTCTGAACAGATTTTTGATTTGGATGATTTCAAACAGGAGGATTGTCTTTTAAGGTTACATTTACTATTCAGATTGTGGAACTGCAGTTTGTCAGATACCAGCCGTGCTTCTCAGGTCTCAGCACTGATTAATTAACAACTGAACCTAATTAATGTACAAACATAACTTAATTCATGAAGTTGTAAATGTTTTTGTTCATGTTTTCATGTTTCTTGTAGGAAATTTAGTCTACAGTCACAAAAGACTTGTTTGTTAAAGAAACTGTAGAAAATGTCCACTGTTAGTTGTTAAAGTAAATGAATGTTTATAATTGTTGGTAAATGGTCACATCTGTATACAGAAGATCCTCTGAACTAATATTGGTTTTAAATGGATGAAGTTGACTTGCTGAGGTAGAAATATTTCTTTGGTTTCTGTTAATTTCAAATGTCTGATCATCGATATTGATCCTTCAGAACACACACACACACACACAAACAGATGAAAACAAAGTACCAAAGCACATTTTCAAATGCAGCTATTTAAAGGATCAATATAGTATTTATTGGATTAGAAATGGATTTTTTTATCTTCATCATTTATTCTTTTTTCAGATTGAAGGACTGCAGTTTGTCAGTGATCAGCTGTGCTTCTCTGGCCTCAGCTCTGAAGTCCAACCCCTCCCATCTGAGAGAGCTGGACCTGAGTAACAACGAGCTCCAGGATTCAGACGTGAAGCTGCTGTGTGATCTTGTGGAGAGTCCAAACTGTAGACTGGAGACTCTGAGGTAAGTAGAGGGTTGGAATCAGTCCATGCTGGCCTCAGCAGTATTGAACTATATACAATTAGTATCAGAGCAAAGATCCAGTATTTCCTGTAAACCTCCAACCTTCTCAGTGAAGCTGTGAGAGGAATGAGGACAATCAGCCAATCAGAAGAGCCAAAAGCTTGTTGTGATCATGTGTTTGAGTTGATGTGAAGACGACTGTTGTTGTTTTCATGTCTGCAGGAAATAAATCTGTATTACATCTGACGGCATCACAACATGTACAGAGACATCAATCTGTCCAACCATCAAATCTGATCTCAAAGTGTTTGTTCTCTCATTTCAACACTAAACAACTGATCAGTTCATCTTTGTCACAGCTCTGAGATCAGTCTGGCTGAATCCGGCAAATCACTGGCTCTTATTTCATGGAACCAGCATTACATTTAGTAACCATGTGGTTGTTGTGTGAACAGGTCTGAAGTTCTGACAGCTGATGAACGGAGTCTCTGGAAACACTCATTTATCTCCTCTGTTGTTCTTCTCTCATCAGATGGAAGTGATCTGACTCAGAGTGATCAGGAAGGAGGATGTGTTGACTATAGAGTCCTTCATCATCCCTGTGTGTTCCTGGATCTGATAGTGTATCATCAGTGTATCTGGACTGCTCTGCTGCGGCTCTGTCCTTCTATACAGTCTCTGTAGACACACTGAGACTCCTTCACTCCTTCTGCTCCACACTTAGTCTTTAATGTCCAGCTCTATTTCCACAGCACTTTGGAATCAGGTCTGGCTACACAACAGATACATTCTGCCAAAGAAGAACCAAGCTCTCTGGGTTGTTTGCATTTTTTTAAACCAATCACAATCGTCTCTGGCGGCACTAATCTCCGGATGTAGCGACGGTGGCTCTGCTAAATAGTCTCAGGAAGGTACTTGTTTTGGTGGAACATTTGCACCCCGCAAAACAAAACGCCACATGCAATATTAAATTAAGTTAACTGTTGACACAATACAGGTTCCAACGAAAGAGGTGTACCTGTTGCGTGTTTGACCCGGGGGGGGGGGTCCATCAGATAGACATTCATGTTAATCCCTCACCTTCGGATATAGACAAAAGAAAAAACACCCCCTTAACTCGAAGTCAGTGACAGTTGTATTATTGGTATTTTTAGCCCAATAACAGCTGTTTTAATTAACATTTATTT
Organism: Zingel zingel; assembly: GCA_023566125.1. NCBI lineage: Eukaryota > Metazoa > Chordata > Actinopteri > Perciformes > Percidae > Zingel > Zingel zingel. Next base: position 38,278,183 of record CM042322.1, on the reverse strand, counting down.
ACGAGATCTTATCATGGTTTATATGTATTTCTTTTAATCAACAGCATCCGGCTTCAGAGATGCTCTGTCGCAGGTCACGATATTGCCACTGCAGCTGAAAACCTTTTCAGAGGGTGAACTGGTAGCTGGTACCAAGAGATACTTTTTAGCCAGCTGGCTCAGTGCTGGAAAGACAACTTCATGATCCTTCCACCACTTGAGGGGATCAGTGTCACTCTCCACACTTGCTGACTGCAAGTATCTTGACAGTTCATTTTCAATAGCCCCCCCTCTTGGTTGGGGCAGTGGTGGTGGCTGTGCGCTGCTTGAAGAAGCTTGCCAGTGTCTTAGCTGTTGGTGCTACTGCTGCTTCTCCATCTGCAGGCTCAGGCACAGTGGGAACACGTAGGTAAGGCGGTTGACAGCTGCTCTGATCAGCCAGTAGTGTCTCCACCTCCAAGACAGGTCTCTGCTTCAATGCATCGACTTTTTCACTTGGGATGTAGGTGGCCCTGAACCGTGGATCCACAAATGAAGCCATCTCCAATAGGTCAGTAGTGGCTGGGTCAGAATACTTGCTGTTGAGGTAATCAACAATGCTGGTCTTGATTGATTTGCAAAGCTCGCTATCACCCTCTTCACATGCCAGGCGACTTTCGTTAAAAAGGTGCAGCACAGGTTTCACATATGATAGAGTGATGTACTCCTCACCTGACAAAGCAAGTCCTGGAGAGGTTTCAGGACCTTTTGGACTGCTTCTAGGACCTCTAAGTCCTGCCAGGTAGGGACAAGGTGCCTGGTCTTTTTGTCATTAGACAGGACACTGGTCAGTGCTCCTCCCTGCTGCAGGACTCTCGCTATCATCTGCTGCCTTGATCCCCAGCGTGTGGCAGACTCGGTTATGAGTTGGTGACTTGGCAGACCCAGCTGAATCTGGACTTCAGCAAGATGTCTCCTTTTCTTCCAGCTGTACGAAAAACAGCATACAATTCTCTTGCACAGAGAAATGGCCCGGGTGACACGCTTGTCATTCATGCCATGTCCTGTCAGAATCATAAAAAATATTAAACAAATGCACTTATGCGAGAGATTTGACTCAGGTTTCACTTTAACACTCATACAACTAAGTGCTTTCCAAAATCAAGCTTTATAAATATTCTACATTAATATTTTCTCATTTCAGAGTTTATTTTTTTATTCAACACCAGTCCTAATCATAAATATAAAATATTATATTCATTTATTTTCTGAATTGTAATCCTGTAAGTGATTTTTATGTATTATTATTTTTGTATGATTTGTAAATGATGACTATACTGTATGTACATTTACTCATGTTTCGTTCTTGTTGTTGTTCTTTGTATTTATGCTATTTTTTAATGCTACTTCATATTTCTACTCCACTAAAAACTCCACAATGTTTAGGCCTATGTGTCAACATTAGTTGCAGTTTGCAAAGTCTATCATAATAGCTAAATATATGTTACCTTGATGATATCAACAGGCTAACCAGCATTGTAAAGTCATAATTACCTCACCTGTACCAGCTGTTACATTAAAGTGGTAAACACATCAATGCATCACTAATTCTTATCCAATAACCTAATAAATATGGTTCTGAAATCTACCATTCTGTATTGTAAGTGATTTTACTTTTAGCACTTTAAGTTTTGTGTTTTATTAATCTATTTGACCTCTATTTAACAATCACTTTTTCAACGGAGACCTGGCCAAGACAGCATAATAAAACACAAAGTTGCAGACAGACACACAAAGGAAAATAAGGAAAAACTAACATTTTAATGTTTTTGTTTAAAGTAAAGTATCTGAATACTCCTCACAACACTGCACTCACCAATAGCCAAGTGTAGTCTGTAACCGAAGCACTGTATCCTCAGCCACTCGTTCAGCTCAACCGCTTGGACGATGTTGCTCCCGTTGTCGATTGTTATAGCAACCAGATGCTTTTCTTGGAGTTTCCAGCTTGCAATTGCATCCTGCAGGGCCTCAGCTGTATGCTCACCGGTGTGATCCTGGGGGAAATAACTTGTTTGGAGACACACTGTTTTCATCTCCCAGTCTTGAATGAAGTGAACTGTCACGCTCATGTAAGGCTCAGAGGTCCTGCTCGACCACATATCCATCATATCACTATATAAGGATATTATATATGATATTTATATGTGAGATGTGATGTTATCTGGTATGTTATGTTATATTTTGTCATATATATATATTATGTCATTTTTCGGGTTGTCGATGGCTTGCGGCTGGGGCTTCAGCAGCGCGCAGTTTCACACACTGTTTGTATTGCAGTTTGTGCCACTGTTTTAGGTAGTGAAAAAGATCTGTAGTGCTTCCACCCCTGGCTGTAACTTGGTATGGCACTCCCTACATATGAAGTGACTTTGTTGCTCAGCTGATACTTTGAATCCGAACCATCTCCAAATTACTGAGCCACTGCTTTTTCTTTTACTAACAAATTCCTCCTCCGCACGCTCCGCAGACGTTGTTGCTTCCTCCATGTTTGTTGAAGAGTGTCTGTTACTGCCCCTCCCCCCTCTGTGCATGAAAGAGGAGGGGCGGGGGAGCAGTGCAGAGAGATCCGCCGGGACAGCAGCTTGCTTGGAGCAAGGATCACAGTGCAAATTTGAACTATATCGATATATGCGATATGTTCTAATTCCATATCACATTTAAAAATATATCAATATATTTTTTATATATCGATATATCGCCCATCCCCAAGCTAGACGCATTCAAAGCCGATATCTCACAATGCAATGCAATGTTTCATTCACAGAATCGGACAGAGATCAGCGGGTCTTTAACACAAGTATATCGCTTCATTGTACATATATATATATATATATATATATATATATATATATATATATATATATATATATATAGTCAGTGTTTTTGTCACCAGCAACAACACGTTGCTCAGCTTTATTCCAGTAAGTTATGCATCGTAATAACGTTTAAAAAAATCTGCGGAAGTGACGTAGTAATTACCGCTCCTCGTCTGTGAAAAAATGTTGCACGTTGTACGTCAGAATTAACACAATAAAATACCAATAATGAAAAAATAGTGTTTTATGCCAAGCACTTTGATTTGCCTTATATATATACTATATACAAAACTACAGTTGATTGTTTAGAAATACAGACTAATGGCTTGTTTGACTAATTTGCATTTGTTTTGACTTGTACTGTTGTGAAAAACAAAAAATAAACTATATACAAAGCAAAGCATTTTTTAAATTTTCTTTTCCATGCATAGTTATTTAAAAATGCAATTTTCTAATTTTGCAGTTGATTAATATTAATATCAAAGACTGAAGGAAAAAAAAACATGAGCATATTCATGTGTGGGGCTTAGTTTGATTTAACATCACATTGCATTATTAGTTGTTTTAAATAAATGACTTTTTTTAAATATCAATTAATGGTAGGCCTAGCATATTAATTATTATATTCAGAAGATGATCCTCATATCAGTCACCATGGTTACAGCTTGCCATCCTAACCTTTGTTGCCTTTACTGAGAGACTACCTTTTCAAAATTAAGAAGGGACCAGTTTTAGGAAGCATGTTCAGGAAATTAAAAAGATAATCAGATTGTTGCCGAGGTTTTTGTTCACAGAGTAAGATGTATATAGCTTTGTATGGGTATGTGTACATACACAACATGTGTTTTGGCATTTTGGACACACTTCTACCTTAGCCTATATACTGCACAGACACAACTCACACATCTCATTCAACCATTTCACAAGCTGAGGAAAGGGTCGTGACATGGGTCGGAGGGTATCAGAGGTCATACATGATCAACCAACCAATGGGCTCTGCTCCTATAGGCACCTTGGTGTTCATATGGACAACACCTGGCTGGAAGGCCCATGTTGAAAGTATGTGTTATCATTTAGAGCAGACACTCACGGTGAATCAGAGGGTTTATGTTATACAAGGCTGCATTACAGAGCATATTAATATGACTGTCATGAAGGTTGTGGAGAGGAATAGAAACCAGTCTCTCCAGGCAAGCACAGATAATATGGTCTGATCTATCTTTATTCTCCATGCCAAGTATATGAGCTCTTATCCTCTGGCAGAAGATATGGGTACCCTAATGTCAACTTAACATTTCTAAACTATGGGCCTATTTGGACCTATACCTCAATTAAACCTTTACATAATGTTGCTTGAGGCTGCAGGGGTTGTGGAATAGCTTCATGATACAATGCAAATTGTTGTGTGTTGCTCTTGTCACTGTTTGTGAAAGATGAACAATCGATTGTGGCTGTGTGATGTGATTCACATATCTCTTTGTTTTTTTTATTGTTATTATAGATATTTATATATACATACATTTCGAACAAAAATAGCCTATTAGGAAGTCCGGCCTGGAGTGTCTGCTTAGAAAAATTCTGGCCCTTGGAAAAATGTAGTTGATGACCCCTGCCGTAAATGGTTAAAAATACTTTAGAGACGCTATTGACAAGCTACAAATAAGTTGTAGCAAAGTTGTTGAGTATCTATATATATATATATATATATATATATATATATATATATTTATGTTACTGATACACTACAAATGTGCTGTTTCAAGCAGTTGTATATCTATAGATATATAGATTATCACAATAAAAAGTGTTGAAAGTTTGTAGATCATCTACAGATTAATTGTTGATAGTCTGCAGACATTCAGTTGAGAAATGTACTGATAATCTGTTGATAGTTTGTAGAGCATCTACAGATTGACTATCTAAATAAAGTGTTACCTAAATCCCTTCTACATGCTCTGGATTCTTCACGTGCATTTGTGTTCTCACATTGAGTCATGTGGGGAGAATATTGCTATAGACATTAATACAAAAAATACAGTACACATGGAAAAAATTAAATAATTAAATAATTAAATAAATAAAAAAAATAAAAAATAAAAAATTCTAAAAGGTTAAGCTATAAAAACATAATTATTCATATTGTTTAAAATGTTGTTAAAGGTTTAAATTTAAAACTCCAAATCTCAGGAGCAGGTTATGTTGGAGATTAGAGATCAACCGGTGTAAAAGCATCACCTACTGACCAATCAATACTCGGTTGTGTAAAGGCAGAATGTTATCAGGTATTTGGTGTGTTTGGTGGTAGCATCACTAGCAGCAGTAGAGTTAAAAAGCTGATCAATGTGAGCACAAAACACTCCAACTCTCAGGCACATAGATTAACTCGTTATTTCCTGTAAACAGAAAGGGGAGGAGCAGCACTGAGCAGGTGATCCAGGTACATGAGAACAGGGAGGAGACCCTGAAAGTGAAAGTGTTCAGTCAGCTGAGACTCCATTTCGAGCGGAGAGAACAGAGCAGGAGGAGGAAGCTGGAGGCTGAGGCAGGGTGAGTGTTAATCCAACATTTATTATGTTACTGTTAAAGTCTCTGAGTCAGTTTTCTACCTGTGGATTGGAGAGGAAAGTAAATATCAAGCCGCGAGGTATCAAGCCGCGAGGGAGGGTGTATAGATACTGAAAGCGCAGCTCAGGTAGTTCGGCGGCACCGCTCTCCTCATGGGAAAACAATGGAACGGCCAGAGCAGAGCAGTTTTACAGCTGTAGGCAAATGTTAGAATGAACTCAACAGTTTGATGCTCGACACAAAGTCGTGATTGGCTGAATAATACACATTAAACCTGCTGTAACTCGAGAACACACAGATTTAAAGATGTGTGTGTGTGTGTGTGTGTGTGTGTGTGACTTGTACAAACTTGTTTCCTCTACATGTTGTGACCTAACAGTCAGTGTTCCTGTGTTACCTCTCAGACTGACTTCAGATCAGAAGATGAGTGATTTGGAGGAAGAGGAGGACGGAGCAGAGTCTGTAGTATCTGGCTGTCTGTCTATGAAGAGTCACCGGTCCAGAGATCTTCCTCTGACCTTCAGTAATGAACCTGGACCCTCAGACACAAAGGACGGACCAGAGTCTGTAGTATCTGGCTGTCTGTCTATGAAGAGTGACCGGTCCATAACACCTCCTGCAGACTTCAGTAATGAATCTGGACCCTCAGACACAAAGTAAGACATCTGCTACTAACTCATTTAATGATTCATTTTAAGTTGTCTCTGCCATGTTTGTTTTGATTTTTCTGTTGATTAAGTGTTGGTATATTAAAGTTTCATACATTTTCTTCTGAAGGCCAAGAACAAACATACATGATGTAAAAGTTATCTGAGGGCAGGAAATGATCAAATGTAGATTTGGTTCATATGTTACATGCTGGTCTTCCTCAATATTCAGACCACTTCTAACCTCTGTTGAAACCTAACTGACTCTAGACAGTTTGGGCAAATCTAGATATGTTTCAACAACAATCAACAAATCATTTTAATGATGAAGAAATGTTTTCACAGAGAGAGGAAGAGGAGTGATGTTTCTGAGGAAGAGCAGCCGTCCAGATCCAGAACCGGAGCTGGACTGCAGACAGCCAATCAGAGCAGCTCTGAGCAAAGTAAGTCTGTCCATCTGTCTGCTGATGTCTTCACGTCTGAACACACCACTGGTTGTTGTAATAATGAGACATTTGTTGTCGTACAGCACAGATATTTAAGATTATAAATAATACAGTTGTATATAAGTATATAGTTGAAATTTAACTGCACCATTTTCATATTGCTAATAAAAATAATAACCAGATTGTTATCTTTTTTTTGTTCTGTCTCTCACCTTTGTCCTTTTTTTAGGGAATGCTGGTCGTCAGAAACATAAGATCAGGCTGAAGGGGACATTTGAATATGTGACTGAAGGAGCTGAAACAGGAAGTAGAACCCTCCTCAACAGGATCTACACTGTCCTCTACATCACAGATGGACAGAGTGAAGAGGTTAATACCCAACATGAGGTGAGGCAGCTCGAGACAGCTTCCAAGAAGAAGACCGTCCATGACTCTCCGATCGAGTGCAGTGACATCTTTAAAGCCTTACCTGGCCAACAGAAACACATCAGAGTCGCTCTGACGAGCGGCGTTGCTGGCGTTGGAAAAACCTTCTCAGTGCAGAAGTTCTGTCTGGACTGGGCCGAGGGTTTGGAAAACCAAGATATCAGTCTGGTGATTCCTCTTTCCTTCAGGGAGCTGAACTTGATCAGAGATGAGCAGTACAGTCTTCTGGAGCTGCTCCGTGTTTTCCATCCATCATTACAGGAGGTCCCAGCAGAGCAGCTCGCTGGCTCTAGAGTCCTCTTCATCTTTGACGGCCTGGATGAAAGCAGACTTTCACTGGATTTCAACAACAATGAGGCTGTTTCTGATGTCACACAGAAGTCATCTGTCAACGAGCTGTTGACAAACCTCATCCAGGGGAAGCTGCTTCCCTCGGCTCTCGTCTGGATAACTTCCCGACCTGCAGCAGCCAATCAGATCCCTCCTGCGTGTGTTGACAGGGTAACAGAAGTACGAGGCTTCACTGACGCCCAGAAGGAGGAGTACTTCAGGAAGAGAGTCAGTGATGAAGAGCTGTCCAGCAGAATCATCTCCCACATCAAGACATCCAGGAGCCTCCACATCATGTGTCTGATCCCAGTCTTCTGCTGGATCACTGCTACAGTTCTGGACCACATGTTGACTACAGACCAGAGAGGAGAGCTGCCCAAGACCCTGACTGACATGTACTCACACTTCCTGCTGGTTCAGACAAAGAGGAAGAAGCTCAAGTATGCTGAGGGACATGAGACGAGTCCACAGGAGCTGACGGAGGCTGACAGGGAAGTTCTTCTGAAGCTCGGGAGGCTGGCGTTTGAACAGCTGGAGAAAGGAAACATCATGTTCTACCAAGAAGACCTGGAGTGCTGTGGTCTGGGTGTCACAGAGGCCGCGCTGTACTTAGGAGTTTGTACAGAGATCTTCAAAAAAGAGAGTGTGATCTTCCAGAAAAAAGTCTACTGCTTCATTCATCTGAGCGTTCAGGAGTTTCTGGCTGCAGTCTACTTGTTCCACTGTTACACCAACAGGAACACACAGGTACTCAAGGACTTCCTGAGGAAGAGAGCTATGGATGATGATGATGATGATGATGAAGATGATGTTGATTGGGACAATGATCATTACCCATCCCTGGATGTCTTCCTGGAGAGTGCCATGGAGAAATCCCTTGAAAGTAACAATGGCCACCTGGATCTGTTTGTCCGCTTCCTTCATGGCCTCTCTCTGGAGTCCAACCAGAGACTCTTAGGAGGCCTGCTGGGTCAGACAGACAACAGTCCAGAAATCATCCAAAGAGCCATCAACAACCTCAAGGAGATGAACAGGTATGGGATCTCTCCTGACAGATGCATCAATATCTTCCACTGTCTGACGGAGATGAACGACCACTCAGTCCATCAGGAGATCCAAGAGTTCCTGAAGTCAGAGAACAGATCAGACAAGGAACTCTCTGAGATCCACTGCTCAGCTCTGTCCTACATGCTTCAGATGTCAGTGGAGGTTCTGGATGAGTTGGACCTGAACAAGTACAACACAACATCACTGGAGGGACGACGGAGACTGATTCCAGCTGTGAGGAACTGCAGAAAGGCTCGGTAAGTCCAGATAATCATTTTAAATCAATGTGAAGCTGAGGCCATCAGTATTAGAGTAAACATACAGACTTCACACACATGAACAATATCAAACGTACACACTATAAAAGATAAACCTGCTTATTGTAAATAATTCTACATGTTACTCTGCAAATGTCTTTGTTGTCTCAAACGCTGTGAGAATGAGACGATGATGATCTTTGTGTTTGTAGCTAAAGTATCTTCTGTCATTTAATCACAGCAGACGGCCTTTTTATAGCATATACAGAGTCAGCAGTGTGTTTCTATAATGTGTCTATTTTATATACAAACAACCATGTATTATTTGTGATCTGATGAACTATCATCACATTAAGTTTTTCATAATAGCTTTCATTCAGTTATTTTGATCATATTTTTTATGAGCAGATTCTGAACTATTATATTGAGGATGTTTCTGTTCATTTTCACAATTTCTACAATATATATCAGGGCTGGTTTGAATAACATATTTATCTTACTTAAATTGATTTCATTTGACTGACCCAATATTGATAGATAAAATCCAGAATGGGTCTTGAAGACCTAAGGAATCCATTGGCATCAACTATGTCATGCTAGCTGTCGGGAAGGTTAGATAACGCTGCAAAGTTATTTTACAAGTTACAGGATACATTTTGGAGAAGCAAAAGCCATTTTAAAAGGAAATCTGAATTAAATGTATCTAAACTCTCTGTCTGTGGGGTCTGTAGAGCTGTACTTCATTGCTTGTTCATGTTGAATATAAAGTACATTAATGTAACTGCTTTAATGCAAACATTGAGACTTTTAAAAAGGCATTTAAGTCCCGCCCCCCAGCTAAGTGTCTCCCCATTATCTCTGCTTATTCCTCACATCTGTTTCCAGTTTTATCTTCCTAAAAGCTCAGTTTTTTCGGGTCGACAGCTTATAAAACTTAATTTCTGGGTTATTTGCCCTGTTGGTAGTAAATACCACCACAAAGCAGATTTTAGGGATGTTTCTGATGTTTGCTAGCAGACGAAAATGACGAGGAGGAAACACAACACAAGTCAACGGAGAGCAGAGAGTTGTTTTCCCCTCCGGTTGGCGTGGCTTTCAGAGTATGATGTGATGAGCTCTCTCTCTATGCAGCAGGTTAGAGGGAACCTTGTACAACCGTATCATCTCTTTCATTTACAAGCTAAATTAGTTTTGCAACTGAAATATCCCAAATCAATATTGAATTTGTGAATAGAATTAAATCTATTAGGGACATCCGAGGCAATAGCCAGCCCTAATATCTATGTTTGCTTGATGTGAGAGAGCATGTGAGGGGATGATATTGGAATAATCCACTATAGACAAAAACATCCAGAATGGATCTCTGTCTATATGTCATTGGCATTTTGAAAGCGGTCCCGTGACCTCTCGCCTCAACATATCTGAATCAAACATCAGACCATTGTGAAAGTGCTTTGTGATAAAAATGGAATAGTCTGTTTTTAGGATAAATGTGTCACATTTGATTATATTTTAAATGTTTTATTATTTGTCATCATAGACTTAATGGCTGTTACCTCTCAGAGACTGACTGTGAAGTCGTGTCCTCAGCGCTGAAGTCAAACCCCTCCCACCTGAGAGAGATGGACGTGAGTGACAACAACCTGAAGGATTCAGCAATGGAGCGTCTGTGTGCTGGACTGCAGAGTTCAAACTGTAGACTGGAGACTCTGAGGTCAGTTCATGTATTAAGCTCACCTACAGTTTATATCTACCAAAGATAAATCAGAAGTTTTAAATTCCCTCCAGTTCAGTTGTTTTCTGGGTTTGTCTGAGCACTAATTAATCTTTTTTGAAGTTTGTCAGTTTAAAAAAATTTAGTCTGAACTCAGTCTGAGACACATGACAGAGATAAATCAATATATAAATAATTAAAAGACCTTCAAGAAGTCCAAGGCCTTTTGTGGAATAATGATTTTGTAATATATAACTTTCAAAACACTGTATTTTACAAATCTTCTAGATTTACAAAAATATACAGCTATGCGACACACCAATTGAAAGCTTAGTCTTTCATGATTCAATTAAGCCCACACACAAAGCATAAGATGATGTATAGCAGCTACACAACTGCTACAAAGTTAAAGAAAATAAAACAATACAGCCGTAAACTGCGCAGCTGGTGTCTAGAATCGAGAGTGCATCCATACCTTTTTCCATGTCCCTTTAGCCACAAAGGAGTATTTAGCCCAAAATGTTTTTTTTTTCGTAAATCCCCAAGAGTCCAAGGAAATGGAATATCCAATGATACCAATGCATGCAATGATGTTTTCCCATTTAATTCAATACCATAATTTTCATCCTAGCAGCAAAAATGAGCTCACTACAACCTCTCATATACAATGAAGTGAAATCGTGGTCAACCTGCGATTAATTTCTAACGCGTTTAATGTTTCAATTGAACCTAAATAGAAATGATTAAACACGTTAAGTTTAAGAGCACTAAATGGCATGATAATTTTCATAATCATGATGTACACCCATGTTGATAGCTGACTATGCAATTCGCTAAGATAGGGATTAAGGCAGCCTATTATAATGTGTCCTGCTCCTGGCATTTACCATTACCTCTTGCTGATGTGAAATTAACTCTGCTGTCTGTCCCTCATCATGACCAGGCTGTGGATGCTATGTGAGCTTTTTGCATTTTGCTGCATCAGTCTCGAGAGACTTGGCCCTCTTTTCTTTGAATTTTTCCCATCCACCTTTCTCCTTACGTTAGACATTGTCATGTCTAACGATGTAGGCCTATAGACTGGGTAAACAAAAGCCTCACTACTGGGTAAACCCAGCCCGATCTGCCAGTGGTTTGATTTCGCCCTGCAGTAGCCTAGGCGTACTCTTCCTCCTCAGTTTTTTTTACACGTAGCATACAGTATAAGTGATCGTATTAGCGCCCCCTGCTGTTGGCTGTTAATATCACTTCATTAGACTTTTCTTGTGCTGTTCTGGACTTTTCCCGAACGCACAGATTGTCAAGATGTCCAACTGTCCGTCCCTGACTGCTGCACTGCCTCCTGTACTAAATCGTACCAGAAATATCAGGAGGAGATCAGAAACAGGCTCACATTTCTTACACAACACTTCTTCTTGCACAGGATGTTCAGCAGGGTGTCATATCTATAACAAAATTAAACATTAAGTGATAGGAGTTAAGGTTTTTTAGCTAGGAGCAGTACTATCAAAAGTGCGCCAGTGCCTCGTATTGCTGTTGATGCCTGAACTCAGTTATCCCTCAGTCAGTTGGTCAGTTAGTCCATCACGTTAGCTGATAAATAACACCTCCTTTCTTCCTCTCCTCATCTTCTCTTCCTTCTCTGCTCCTCTCCTCACCTCCTTTCTTCCTCTTCTCCTGTCCTCTTCTCCTCTCCTCCTCACCTTGTCTTATCCTCCTCCTATCTTACTCTCCTCCTACTACACACACACACACACACATACACTCACAGACATATAGATGTTTAAAGGATAAATATAATATTGATTGAATTAGAAACTGATTTTTATCGTCATGTATTCTTTTTTCAGTTTGGAGTACTGCAGTTTGTCAGAGATCAGCTGTGCTTCTCTGGTCCCAGCTCTGAAGTCCAACCCCTCCCATCTGAGAGAGCTGGACCTGAGTTACAACAAGCTGCAGGATTCAGGAGTGAAGCTGCTTTGTGCTTTTCTGAAGAGTCCACAATGTAGACTGGAGACTCTGAGGTCAGTTCACTGATTCTGTTACTATTATAGATCTAATACGTTTAATTAACAACTTAACCTAATTTATGTACAAACATAACTTACATCTATGTTCTTTTGTTCATATTTTCATCTTTCATTTAGTACATTTAGTCTGCAGTCCCAGAAGACCTGTGTTTATTAACCCTTGTGTTGTCTTCCCATCGGCCATGAACTTGTTATCCTTCGGGGTCAAAATTGAAAATTAACATTTTCTGTCTCTTTTCCACATTTTGGGCCCTTTTTCTTTTTCTTTTAATGCTTTTTGTCACGTTTTTAACACTTTAAAAAAATCATGGTCTTTATACCTAATTTATATGACATTATAACAATTTTGTTGTTTAAAAAAGCAGAAATTGTGAATTATTTGGACTAATAGTTAAGATCAGAGGATGTTGAGTGGATCACAAACTGGTTTATGTCAAAGTTTAGTCAGGATACTGTTTTGAAACAATTTTTAAAACAAATTCAGATGCTTTAAAATTGAATAAAACACCCAAAGTATAATCAAAGTGAGCACTCATTTTACCTGTGAGACACATTCATGCATCCATGTTATTTTTAGGCAATTTGTTGAAGTTTTAAATTCCCTTCAGTTCACTTGTTTTCTGGGGTTCTCTTAGCACACCAATCACAACAACTTTAAAGTTTGTCAGTCTGAACAGTTTGAACAAATTTAGTCTGAACTCAAACTGAGACACATGAGAGAGACATCTATATATAAATAATTGAAAGATCTTCAAGAAGTCCAAGGTCTTTTCAGGAAGGTTTTTTATATAAAACACTGTATTTTACAGAATGTATAGATTCATATCTTAAGTATCTCTGTTGCAGACACTTTAAAACCCATACAGGACCACAGAGAGAGAGAGAGAGTGAAGCATATTTCCAAATGTAGAAGTTTAAAGTATGTTTAGTTGTGTCTGATCTGTGAACAACACTTTAACATGTGTACGATGCTTCCTGTCCAACCCGTTCTCACTCCCAACTTGTAAAATACTGACCCTTGGTCACCAATGATCTTTTCCTAAACCTAACTGTCCCGTTCTTGTGCCTAGCATCAGTTAAACGTACATCCCGACCCAGAGCTTCAAATAGTGATGCCAAGGGTCCCTGCCAAGCATGTCTAAATATGACACTAAAGGAGACTTTTTGTGTCAATAACACCACCAAAAGACAGATGACCAAGCGTCACTTTCTGACGTGATGGGAGTGAGAATATGTTGTCCTGTCACAAAGAGATGTCATCCTGTTGACTTCAGGTGTTTGGAATCTCCATCTTCTGAACTTCTACATTCTGAACCTTCTCCATCTCTGAACAGATTATTGATTCAAACAGGAGGATTGTCTTCTAAGGTTACATAATTTACTGTCAGGACTGGTTTGAAGGTAAGCAAGGCTTGGACCCAAATGCAGTTTAAAGAGATTTATTTTTGACAGGCAACACTTACTGGGAGCAATAATCCATAAATCAAGGAAATCCACAACAGGGAACTCAGAAACAAAACAGAACGCACAGGAAACATAATGAGACAATCCGACTACAGAAACACCGAGACTAAATAACATAGGTAACGAGCAAACAAGGGACAGGTGATACAAACAGATGAAAGACGTTAGGGCGGGGCCGACAATCATACAGGCGGGAAATCTGATTAATTAACAACTGAACCTAATTTATGAACAAACATAACTTAATTCATGAAGTTGTAAATGTTTTTGTGCATAGCTTCATGTTTCTTGTAGTAAATTTAGTCTGCAATCACAAGATACTTGTGTTTGTTAAAGAAACTGTGGAACATGTCAAGTGTTAGGTGTTAAAGTAAATGAATGTTTATAAATGTTGGTAAATGGTCACATCTGTATACAGAAGATCCTCTGAACTAATATTGGTTTAAATGGATAAACTTTTCGTGAAGTAGAAATATTTCTTTGATATCTGTTAATTTCCAAAAGTTTTCACAAATAATGTCTGATCATTGATATTGATCCTTCAAAACACACACAGACAGATATACACACACACACAATAACACACATAGACACATACACACTCACACACACACACACACACACACACACACAGACACACATGCATATTTCAGCTGTTTAAAGGATCAATATACTATTTATTATACGATTTTTATCTTCATCTATTCTTTATTCAGATTGAGGGATTGCAGTTTGTCAGAGATCAGCTGTTCTTCTCTGGCCTCAGCTCTGAAGTTCAACCCCTACCATCTGAGAGAGCTGAACCTGAGATACAACAAGCTGCAGGATTCAGACGTGAAGCTGCTGTGTGATCTTGTGAAGAGTCCAAACTGTCGACTAGAGACTCTGAGGTCAGTAGAGGGTTAGAGTCAGTCCATGCTGGTCTTAGCAGTATTGAACTAAACACAGTTATTATCAATGCACATATCCAGTATTTCCTGTAAACCTCCAACCTTCTCAGTGAAGCTGTGAGAGGAGAGAGAGTACAGACAGCCAATCAGATGAGCCAGAAGCTTGTTGTGATTGTGTATTTGAGTTGAGTTGAAGATGACAGTTGTTAATGTGTTCATGTCTGAAGGAATTAAATCTGGATTAGAGCTGACAGCATGACAACATGTACAGAGATATCAATCTGTCCAACCATCAAATCTGATCTCAAAGTGTTTGTTCTCTCCTTTCAACACTAAACAACTGATCAGTTCATCTTTGTCACAGCTCTGAGATCAGTCTGACTGAAGCCTGCAAATCATTGGCTCTTAATTCATAGAACCAGCATTACATTTAGTAACCATGTGGTCTTCATACAGAGCAGAAGCTCTGTTGAAGTCCAGTAGTCACAGCTGATGTTTGACTGTTCAGTCTTTAACATCATATATCTGTCCCAACAGCAGTAAATATAATTTAAGTGAGCAGTGATCGTCTCTGTTTCTGCAGTAATGATGCATTCAGGACTCAGTAGTTTATTTCCACTGTGTACTTCAGTGAAATCTGCAGAGTCAGCAGATTTGATGCTCAAAGTCTCTGCACGTCTGTGAGCTTCACTCCAACACGTTAACATGGGAGCTGAAAGGAAGCAGGCTGCGCTACACAGCCGCTCCACTTGGTGTCTGAACAGGACTGAAGTCTCTGCTGCTCTTTATACTGGATGTGCTGAATCACTGACTGACAGCTGATGAACGGAGTCTCTGGAAACACTCATTTATCTCCTCTGTTGTTCATCTCTCAACAGATGGGAGGAGTCTGACTCGGAGTGATCAGAAAGGAGGATGTGTTGAGACCCGATGTGGAGTCCTCCATCATCCCTGTGTGTTCCTGGATCTGACAGAGTATCATCAGTGTATCTGGACTGCTACACAGTCTCTGCAGGCACACTGAGACTCCTCCACTCCTTCTGCTCCACACTTAGTCTCTTATGTCCAGCTCTATCTCCACAGCGCTGTGGAGGAAGGTCTGGCTACAACACAGATGAATTCTGGGATATAATAAACAGACTCTCTTGGTTGTTTGCATTTCTTTATCACAATTCCAACGGCCTTGGGCGGCGCTAAGCTCAGACGCAGCGACGGCGGCTCTGCTAAATAGTCTCAGGAAGTAACTTGTTTTGGTGGAACATTTGCACCCCGCAAACGAAAACGCCACATACAATATTTGTAATAATGAAGTTAACTGTTGACACAATACAGTAACGTGAGCTATTTAAATTAGCTGATACATGGTTACACCTCATTGGCTCTCAACAGTGTATCTCTGTGTGTACTTTGTCCACAGCAATCCCACCAATCATTCCCAAAACGTCTCAGTTAGAGAGGAGATGCCCTAATCATAATATTTGTAAATCTTGACAATCATTCCCTGAAAGAACTGAGCAGGCTCGTCTTTTCGCACGTCCACAATTTCTTCTACACTTGATATTTTCAGCGCGTAGCTTGCTAGCTACAAGCTTGTTGTTTCCTGAAGAGAACGGAGTTTGAGAACAGAAACACTCCGAGAGAGGAAGGAGAGGGACATCGTACTTCTGTTGATCCAGACTGCTCCACCCTCCACCTGGACAAAAAGCTCAAACCTGCAGAAAGTCTGGATTTATTCCAAGCTTCAAACTGGAACATGATTCTGACTTTTGATTTTGTAATAACACTGAATACCAGCAATATAATATAATAATAATATAATCAGTTATAATATCTCTGGATTTTGGTGAAAAGACAGTGCTGTCTTTAACCAGAACATCTTAATATCTTGTATTAATTTCTTTTCTTTTGACATTAAATATATTAAAAAAATATATAGAACTTCAAACATAATCATTATTAGTGAAACGTTATATATACCGTTTGTGTTCAGTTTCATATTTGTATCTCATAATGTAACAGTTTGTATTATTGCAGAAAAAAATAAATCCTGATATTGAAATCCCATTTTATTTCTCATGCGATGTAAATCTCCACAATCCAGCTTCTGTAAGTATAAATGTCCTGTATGTTGGTGTAAATGAAGTCTGTTTTGTACATTCATAATGTATAACACAGAATGTCAAAAATGTAATCCGTTTTTACATACAAAGATTAGATTTCTTCTGTGAGCTGGACAGATATGATTTTGACTCACAATAAGCTGTTGAAAAGGTTTCAATTCAATTCATTTATAGTGTCAAATCATAACAGGAATTATCTCAGGACACTTTACAGATAGAGTAGGTCTAGACCACACTGTAATTTTCAAGGACCCAACAATTCCAGTGATTCCCCCAAGAGCATGCATGAATGTGTAAGTGCGACAGTGGCGAGGAGGAACTCCCTTTTAGGGAGAAACCTCGGACAGACCCAGGCTCTTGGTAGGCGGAGTCTGACGCGACAGACCCAGGCTCTTGGTAGGCGGTGTCTGACGGGACAGACCCAGGCTCTTGGTAGGCGGAGTCTGACGCGACAGACCCAGGCTCTTGGTAGGCGGAGTCTGACGCGACAGACCCAGGCTCTTGGTAGGCGGAGTCTGACGGGACAGACCCAGGCTCTTGGTAGGCGGTGTCTGACGGGACAGACCCGGGCTCTTGGTAGGCGGAGTCTGACGCGACAGACCCAGGCTCTTGGTAGGCGGTGTCTGACGGGACACACCCAGGCTCTTGGTAGGCGGTGTCTGACGGGACAGACCCAGGCTTTTGGTAGGCGGTGTCTGACGGGACAGACCCAGGCTCTTGGTAGGCGGTGTCTGACGGGACAGACCCAGGCTCTTGGTAGGCGGTGTCTGACGGGACAGACCCAGGCTCTTGGTAGGCGGTGTCTGACGGGACAGACCCAGGCTCTTGGTAGCGGTGTCTGACGGGACACACCCAGGCTCTTGGTAGGCGGTGTCTGACGGGACAGACCCAGGCTCTTGGTAGGCGGTGTCTGACGGGACAGACCCAGGCTCTTGGTAGGCGGTGTCTGACGGGACAGACCCAGGCTCTTGGTAGGCGGTGTCTGACGGGACAGACCCAGGCTCTTGGTAGCGGTGTCTGACGGGACAGACCCAGGCTCTTGGTAGGCGGTGTCTGACGGGACAGACCCAGGCTCTTGGTAGGCGGTGTCTGACGGGACGGATCCAGGCTCTTGGTAGGCGGTGTCTGACGGGACGGATCCAGGCTCTTGGTAGGAGGTGTCTGACGGGCCAGACCCAGGCTCTTGGTAGGCGGTGTCTGACGATGCCGGTTGGGGGTTTGATGAACAATGGCAGTAACAAAGTCACAATTAAGATAATGACTAGAGTAGTTGTAATAGTTCATGGAGTCATAGAGCACAGCAGGGCGTTGGCCGGACATAGCAAGTCGACACCGGGCATTGCAGGGTCTAATGGGGCACAGCAGGGCGTAGGGCAGGACCACGGCGACAGCTGCCACCATGATGTAGGTGCCTTCATGATCCGAGATGATGGGGCTGGGGGGACAAAGAACATACGGACTCCGGGGAAGCTCCCCGGAGCTAGGTTAATAACAAGCATTTCTGGAACATGAATACACACAGATGGAAAGAGAGAGGAGAGAGGAGCTCAGTGTGTCAAAGGAGGTGCCCCGGTAGTCTAGAACTATAACCGCATAGGGAGGCTGTGTTGTGGCTACACACCTTCCCCCGCTGGTCTCTGGTTTCCAGGTTGCAGTTGTTGTATTTCCGACCGTCACCTGAAGGCAGCAGAGTGTTCATTATTCCTGGACTCAGTGGGAGTTTGAACACAACACAGTCGATGTGTCCGTCAGCGTCACTGACTTTAAAATTACAAAGCTGAAGAATAGGGCCTGTGCGGGACTGTTTTCTTAATCCCGTTGCTGCAGGGAAAACAATATATTACTGTGTAGTATAAAGCTCCTTGCACACTAAGTCTACTGCGCAGTTTCAGTGGGCCACACAACGGAAGATTAGAAACTTTTTTTGGTGAATGAAGCACATAGCAACTCATAGGAATGAACTCATGGATGTATTACAGGACCTGGAGGCAGCGTTAATGGTGGAGCCCCGTTCATTCTTATGGGAGTTGCTCTCCTGACTTGCAGGTTTCCTTTCTTCCATCTCCCGCCCACTGAACCTGGGCAGTACTGTTTCTCTCGCTCGCCCAGAGACTATAGCTGCAACTATTCCAAATGGAGCTGTACAATTCATTGTCTTTGGCCGAGAGACTTTACATAGATGTCAGCAAACAAGTTGTTCTTTAAAGACTAGAAAAAGCAAGGGAGAGTTAGGGATTAGGGTTGGGGAATGAAAGTTATCTCAATGTCTTACAGTGAGGGTGTAGGAATCCATAGGATAGATCTGTAATGCAGGTATTGGAAACATGTGTGACCCATCTCATAAAGAATTCTCTAATGCTTTCATTGCGGTCATACATTCATTTAATATCTGTTACAGGCCTACCAGAGATGTTACATTGTGCTGAAAATGGTCACAGGTTTGTAAATCTCTTTTCTCGGCTTGAGATGGATTATAATTTCAGAACAGAGAGTCATAACAGACCTGGGCCGCTCCAATACCGCGAGTTATGAATTCATCTTTATTTGGCTTTAAATGGAGACATTTTTCCTATAATCCATGCCAAAAGCTTTTTCTGCAAACTGAAGACTGAACTGAACTTTCACCGAATGTCTGATTTTAAACACTTTGTTGTTTGTCCGACACAAACTAGTCATCGCTGCACGCTGTCACGTTGTCACGCTGTTTGATTGTGTTCATTTCATTCCCCGTTCTGTGTTGTTGTCCTTGTTCTATCTGTGTGTATGACCCTGTTCCATTCATGTGTACGTTTTCATGCTTCAGTTTCCTATTTTACTTTGTAGAGTCTGTTTCTCTTGTGTCATGTGATGTTCTACTTCCTGCCTTGTGTTTTCCCTCCTCTGATTGGCTGCCTCACCCTGATGTGTTCCACCTGTTCCTCATGTCACCTGTCTCTCGTTACTACCCTCGTTACCTTGTGGATTTAGTCTCTGTGTCTTCTTGTTCTCTTGTCGGTTCATCGTCCTTTCTCCCGGTGTCGTTCCCTGCGTCTCACCCTCCTCTTCCTCCTCACCCTCCTCTTCCTCCTCACCCTCCTCGTGCTTTTGTTTTCGAGTCTTCAGTTTTCGGATGTTGTGTTGGACTTTCCTTTTGCCTGCCTGCCTGCCTCAGGACACCTTTCGTTGTAATCCTTTTCATTTTAATAAACCTGCTCTCTGCCTCCACACTCTGCACTTTTGGGTCAGAGCCTGCTGGTCCTAGACGTGACAGACGCTGGTTTGGTTCCATGTGAGACTTTCACTGCAGTTCTAATCTCTTCTGAGGAAACTCACAATGATAAAAGCAATGGTGAAGACGAGGAGTTGAATCAAATAAGAGATTCTGCTCTCAATACTGAAAGAAAAATGTTACAACATCAGACTCTGCACGTCAGCAGTCTTGTATTAAGTATTTTACAGCAACACTTGAGTAAAAGTACAAGTATGTTACCAGAAAGACTTTGGTTAAAGTCACCTTTTACAATATTACGTCAGTAAAAGTCTTCAGATATTTAACCGTTGTGTTGTCTTCGTTTCAAACTTGAAAAAAAAAAATTTTCTGACATTTGTGGCGCATTTTTCACAATTTGTTTTTGCTTTTTCCAACGTTTTACATTTTTAAATATTTCTTCTACACATTTTCAGCACTTATTTCTATGTCCAATATTTTCTGATATAAAAACAAATTAAAAACGGGCCATTGTGTGACCCGAAGTCAACACAAGGGGTAATGAACTTATAAATCGAAATGGTTATTCCTGATATTAAATGTACTTAATTATAAGTAAAAGTAAAAAGAAACTTTGATGTTTGTGGCTTCCTTTTTCTATTAAACCATACTTTTCAGGGTTTCTAGACCTTCTTAAACCTCAAACTCAAAGTCGACATCAACAAAGACACATTTTTAATTTTAATTTTTTTTTAACCGTTATTTATTCAGGGAAGGTTCACTGAGAGGCAGCCTCTCTTTTGCAGGAACGCCCTGATCACATTCACACAGTTACACATTCATACCTGGAAGCTGCCCAGTACCACCACAGTCTGATCTGACCACATTCACACAGTTACACATTCATACTGGAAGCTGCCCAGTACTACCACAGTCTGATCTGACCACATTCATACCTGGAAGCTGCCCAGTACCACCACAGTCTGATCTGACCACATTCATACCTGGAAGCTGCCCAGTACCACCACAGTCTGATCTGACCACATTCATACCTGGAAGCTGCCCAGTACCACCACAGTCTGATCTGACCACATTCATACCTGGAAGCTGCCCAGTACCACCACAGTCTGATCTGATCACATTCATACCTGGAAGCTGCCCAGTACCACCACAGTCTGATCTGATCACATTCATACCTGGAAGCTACCCAGTACCACCACAGTCTGATCTGACCACATTCATACCTGGAAGCTGCCCAGTGCTACCACAGTCTGATCTGACCACATTCATACCTGGAAGCTGCCCAGTACTACCACAGTCTGATCTGATCACATTCATACTGGAAGCTGCCCAGTACTACCACAGTCTGACCACATTCATACCTGGAAGCTGCCCAGTACCACCACAGTCTGATCTGACCACATTCATACCTGGAAGCTGCCCAGTACCACCACAGTCTGATCTGCTGGCCACTGAGCAGCTCCACTGGAGCGGTTGGGGTTAAGGGCCTTGCTCAAGGGCACCTCCGTGGTGGTAATGAGGGAGGGACACTTTCTCCACCCAGATTTTATCCTGTCGGTCTGGGGATTGAACCAACGACCTCCTGGTCACAAGCTCGCTTCTCTAACCTTTAGGCCACCACTGCCCAGAAAAAGAGTAAAAATAAAAGTTTCCAGAAATATAAATAAAGTCCATGTGACAAAGTCCCTGTCACTTTTGGATGGCACATGGTAAACCTACTCAGGTCACCAAGCACCCAGACAATACATTTGCAGTCACATTTTTATATATATATATAATTAAGTAAAACGGTGTTGAAAAAATACCACATTACATTAGTTTAGACAGTTCAGTTCATTCATTTAAGTCATTTCTGAATTACAACAAACTGTTACTTAACCATTATTTAGGACTCTCTCCTCTCCAGTCCCTGGGTCTGAACCAGAGCTGATGCAAAGTGCTGCTTCATATAGAGCAGCCTACAGCAGTCCCACTCAGGTGTGCTGATGGTGGGAGATACCATGTATCTAGGTCATAGGGGAGGGTACATTTTCTAGTTGAAAATGTGTGTATGTTTTTGTATTTTCTAAAGTTAGTTGAGTGGAAAATGATTTGTTCAAGAGTCTGTTATTTGTTTATGGTAGAATCTAGCAGTGACATTATAAATGTCTAAATGGTAACATAATTGAGAGATACTTGAAGCAATTAAGAGTGGTTTGGTCTAGTGGGAGGGGCTTAACATATATAAGCCTCTGGCCAGCTAAGCAAGTGTTTGTTAAGTTTGAGGGTGCTGCACTTTTGGGTTGGAGCTTGCCGGTCCTCGATGTGACAGACGCTGGTTTGGTTCCATGTGAGACTTTCACTGCAGTTCTCTCGTCTTTATTGTCATTTTCATTGAAAAATATTCAAATTGGAATGATGTTAGTGCGATTTTTGGGAGGATCTGAACCAAACAAAGATTTTTCTTTAGTCTGTAAGAGAGGATTTGACTGCAGTATCACCGCACTTCATTCATAATGAAGTTAATTTTGATTTGCATTGTCCATATTGTCATGATTTAGATTGTAATTATTTAACAAAGTACAAGTAAAAGAGACAAGGCAGGATATAGATCTAATAGTTTGGTTATTGGAGCATGCATATTTATTTTTATATTTTCAGACTTTTTAGAACAAGCGTGGTCTAAAAGGAAGACTGCTTTGTATCGATGATTCTCTGTCTGGAAGTGACATTCCTCTGATTTTATTATTTAGTGTGTATGTGATTTGGTGTTGTGTATGAGGTGTTTGGCTCTAGTTGGACAGTATATAGGCTGCACTGTTGTGGTAGGTTCTTTTTCTTTCTTATTTTGTGCAAAGTGGAGAATGTTGTATGTGGACATCGTACTGGAAGCTGTGGAATTTGCCTTTTTTTTGGACATTTTTGTCAGCTTGTCAAAATTCAGAAATACTGCTTTCTTTACTCAAATGTTATATATAATTTCATATAGATGAGGATTATTGACCATGATTTTCCAGTAAGTGTAAAGCTAGCGTTGATAAGGTGGAATAAATGGCTAAGTGTGTGACCCATGATGATTTGAACTTTGTAAATCGCAAAACTGAAGAAAACGGGTGCACAGTCAGTGGGAAGACAATACGAGGGTTATCTTGTATTGTCTCTTCGGTCCTCTAGCCAGAACCTGCTTGTAGTCCCTAAGACTCGTCATAAGACCCGTGGGGACCTGTCTTTCCAGTCTGTTGCTCCCAGACTGTGGAAGGCCTGCCCCGGTCCATGCGTCTAGGAGACTCTGTTGTCTCTTTCAAAAAGGATCTGAAAACCTGTTTATTTAGGAAAGCCTTTGGTTGACGAGTTGTCATCTTTTCATCAACAGTGTAAATATTTATTTTACATATGTATACACATTTTATTGTTTTTATCTATTCTTTTGTACAGCACTTTGTGATTATCTGTGAAAAGCACTTTATAAATAATTTTTACTTACTTACTAACAAATATGCATTTATTGAATATGCAGAGTTTTTAAAATGAGTTATGAAATGTGTGGATCCATGTGTTTAAACCCTCAGTATTCAGGCTGCAGTTCCAAGTAAGTAATACAGATGTCATATCAAATGTGACCACAAGATGGCAGCATAGAGCAGCTTTAACATCCCGTCAGTGTCCCCTGAAGTTCAATCACTTCCACATGCTCTGGATTCTTCACGTGCATTAGTGTTCTCATGTTGAGTCATGTGGGGAGCATTCACCCTGAAACAGGTCTTTAGGAGAGGAACAGATACAGACTATTAACCCTCGTGTTGTCTTCCCGTCAACCGGGACGTTTTTGACTCCTTTTTTCAGTTTTTTTTATTTTTTCATAAGTTTTTAAATGGTTGTTCTACATATTTTCAGTGCTTATTTCTACGTCCCAATTTTTCTGATATAACGGGTCAATGTGACCCGAAGTCAACACAAGGGTTAAATATAAAAACATCCTAAATATAGCTGAAGACGTTAATAAATAGGCGTATGTGAAAATACCAAAACATTAAGATTTTGTTTTTAAATAGAGAAACTAGAGGACTAGATTCATTCTTTTTTTTTTTCAAGCAACAAAGCTTGAGTCACCTAAAAAAACAGTATTTGATGAAGATTTACTCATAACTTATTTGCACATTAGGTCTGTAATCTCTCTAAGCAAATTGTTGCACTGCGGTTCCAGTAAGTGTAAATCTGCTTCACCATGAGATTCATTATTTAGTCTCCTGCCATAGTAGACCCATAGATAAATGTATAAAATGAAATATCTACGATGGTAGACCCAGTGTGAGGTGATCCTGTGATAGTCACACATAAGAGTTTCTCCCAGAAGGATTGGACTGTTTGGACGTCGAGAGCAGCACGGCAGAGAGATTATTAATTAGTCTGTTACGGAGTAGGCTAAAGAAAAGGGGCTCCTTTTTTAGCTAAAATATTTTCAAAGCAATGGCTCAATATTTAAATAATTTCAAGAACTTGGAGTCACTTTTTTATAGGACAAAAAGCAAGGCTTCACAATTGCCCCATTAGGTTACATTGTAGCTTGCCTCGTGCTGGCGAATCATTGCAATTACACTCAATACTGGACCAGGTTGGGGGAAAAAAATGGTAGTTACCCTTTAATGTAACTGCTTTGGGGTCAATTATTGCTGTAAACATTGAGACTTTAATATTAGAGACAGTATGTATATGATGGGCAGAGAAAATGGCAGCACACATTAGAGTCGTGGGTTATTTTTATTGATTGAATTAGTCCTGATTTACAGAGACATCAGCTGATCACACTGTCAGCTACTGGGACGACCTCCAGGTTCATTCTGCCAGTGAAGGAGAGCCCAGTAGGTTCACTTCAGTGGTGAGATTTTATCTTAATGCTCAGAGATGAAGTGATATTTTAGTAATACTATGAATTAAGCAGTTTTAATTTCATCGTCTCCAATCTTTTTATTTTTTCCCCTTCGGCCCAGGATGACTGAAGGTATTTAAGCTTGAGCCAATAAAAACTGGCTTAAAATATAGAAACTAGTTGCCAAAACATTATTGTAAAGGAATTAGGATGTTAGTTTTTCGAAGGTTTTTTTTTTTTTTTCCCCATTGGTCTGTATGGCATGGGCATTTTGTAAGGAGTCCCGTGACCTCTCACCTCAACATATCTGAATTGCTTTTTGATCAAAATGCGATGGCCTGTTTTTAGGATGAAAGTGACATTTGATCATATTTTAAATGTTTTTATTATCTGTCATCACAGACTTTGTGGCTGTGAACTCTGAGACTGACTGTGAAGTAATGGCCTCAGCGCTGAAGTCTAACCCCTCCCATCTGAGAGAGCTGGACCTGACTGACAACGAAATACTGGATTCAGAAGTGGAGCATCTGTGTGCTGGACTGCGGAGTCCGAACTGTAGACTGGAAACTCTGAGGTCAGTTCATGTATTGTACTCGCATGTTCTTATCTCCCTCTTCTCACCTTGACCTACCCACATGTGAAGTTGGTAGTGGGAGTGAGAAACACAAGGCAGTAGGCTTGTTTGAGATGAACTGCACCTCGCCAGTAAAGTGGACGAGAGCAGGCGACGGCAACTGGGCGGTGACAAAGTGTGGTCAAGTCACGGTTTCCAGTGATTTCCAGAAGCCTTCAGGCTGAACAGGACATGACAAACTCTGTGGTCCAATTCTGATTCAATAAAATGTTATCTGACCCATATATAAGCTTGTACAGTCTCCAGTTTTTATTAAGACAGAGTAGCTGTCAAAATGCTCTACATGCGATCTGTTGCTGATTTTAATTAACACTAGATGATTCATAATCTGAGCAGATTTAGTCTCTGAATTCTAAACGTAACTACCTCCTAATCATCGCCATCTTGGCCATCGATAAGATGGCGACACGGTGTGTTGGTGCGCTTTGTTTTGTGTTTTAACTTTGTTTTTTGCGATGGTACTCACATCTCATTCACCAGTGAAGAGCTCGTGAACTTCAGGGGAACAACACAATCGGACTTATTTCTCCCTTCACTGGAAATTTTGGACATTCTGGTCAAAGGTGCGCTCACCTTTGCCAATGCAGCGAAACGCCGGAGGAGAGGGAAACGGGCCGGTTCGCTTGTGCGTCTCCGCCAGCGAGGATTACGCACTCAGTTACCTGGAATATTCCTCTCAAACGTGCGCTCTCTGCTCCAACAAACTGGAGGAATTGCAACTGCTTTTGGTGAGAAATGGCGACTTTTCTTTATCTGCTGTTTTGTGCTTCACGGAGACGTGGCTCTGTGGATTAATACGGACTCTGCGCTGCAGCTGGCAGGCTTCCAGCTCCACAGAGCGGACAGACACGGACCTCTCCGGCAAAACAAAAGGTGGAGGAATCTGTTTCTACATCAACAGCGGTTGGTGCAACGACATGACAGTGATATAGCAACATTGTTCTGCTGACCTGGAGTAATTCATCATAAACTGTAAGCCTTTTTATTCACCCTGTGAGTTTGCTTCATTCATTCTGGTCGGTGTTTACATCTCACCGCAGGCCAACGTGCAGGACGCGCAGCGCATGCTCGCCGACCAGATACTGTTCGTAGAGCCGACCAACCCGGACTCCCTAGTTATTGTCCTTGGTGACTATAATAAAGGGAACCTCACTCATGAACTCCCTAAATATAGACCGCATATTAAATGCCCGACCAGAGAGGAGAACATTCTGGATCACTGTTACACCACAGTCAGGGATGCTTATCACGCCGTCCCCCATGCTGCACTGGGACACTCTGACCATGTCATGGGTCAACTGATCCCCGCCTACAGGCAGAAACTAAAGCTCTGCAAACCTGTAGTGAGGACATAAAGGAAGTGGACCAGTGAGGCTGTGACATCATACATCAGCTTCTGTGAGGACTGCTGTATTCCATCAAGCACCAGGGTGAGTTACAACGACAAACCCTGGTTCACAGCCAAACTCAGAAGGTTAAGGCTTGGTTAGGAAGAGGCCTTCAGGAGTGGGGACAAAGACACTTTTAAAGTCAAAGTACAAGTTTAGCAAGGCAGTGTAGGAGGCTAAACGACACTACTCTGAGAAGCTCCAACACCAGTTCTCAGCTAATGACTCTGCGACTGTCTGGAAAGGACTTAGGCAGATTACCAACTACAAGCCTAAAACCCCCCACTCCTTCAATGACCGACACCTAGCAAACGACCTGAACGAGTTCTGTCAATTTGAAAGACAAAAGGACAGTCCTGACACCATCCCCCCGACACCTCCCTACAGCTACAGCCACTGCATCACCTCCCCCACATCAACAGGGTCCTGGGCCCCCCCATAAATGCCCTCCTTAAAGGTCCCCTCCACCCCTCGCTGATCCCTCCCACCCCGGACACAAATTTTACTATTTATTTACTTTATCGTTAATACATTCTGTGTATATTAAATTATATTGTTTATATTCTTTTTTTATCCTTCTTATATTTGAATGTGTGACATGCACCAACAGCACCATGACAAATTCCTTATGTGCAACGTACTTGGCAATAAAGCCCTTTCTGATTCTGAAATAGCAGTTCAAATCCCTCCAATGCAAAATCAATAGTTTATATAAAACATCATGTTGAGTCGATTCTGAACCAATCAGCTGAGTGGCCGGCGTTTGCCAGCATGCCCTTGGGTCCACCTGGGTCTTACAGTTGGTGAAAAGCAACTGCGCTGCCTGCATCGCAAACCTGCAGCTGCCTTGATCTCGTGAGGTTACGGTTTCCCACGTGTGCTTGACATCAGAGCAAGTTGGGATCAAGTCGGACACAAATCTAACCGACATGCATTGGGCAGCGATCGCCGGTTTTCAATTCTGCGCAGACATGGCTCATCTCGAACGGGCCTATTTTGAGGTCTTAAGATGAGGAGCTAACGCTACGTACAGAGTAACGTTAGTACGGGGGGAGTGACAGGCTGCGGCTGGAAATCAGAAGGATGGGAAATAGTTTTAAAGTGACTTTAAAATCCACGTCCACAGAGCCAAATGCTTGTTTTCATTAGTAAGCTCGTTCTTGTTTCCTTCATGGAGACAGCTAAAGTTTAACTGCCCTACAGCTGTCGGCGTTAACTTCCACCTCATATTAACTTCTAACAGTATTCTCAGTAACATGACAATCTGCAAGAAATGGGTTGTAGTAACTTCAGTGACAGCACTAAAATGATCGTCTATTTTTTTTATTCAGATTGAAGCACTGCTGGATGTCAGAGATCAGCTGTGCTTCTCTGGTCTCAGCGCTGAAGTCTAACCCTTCCCATCTGAGAGAGCTGGACCTGAGTTACAACTACCTGGAGGATTCAGGAATGAAGCTGCTGTGTGGTTTTCTGGAGAGTCCAGACTGTAGACTGGAGACTCTGAGGTCAGTTCACTGACTCTGTTACTATTGTAGCTCTAATATTTTTAACTGAATCTAATTTATATAAATCTATGAAGTTGTAAACATTATTTTGTTCATGTTTTCATTTTTATTGTGGTATGTTTCGTCTGCAGTCCCAGAAGACTTGTTTATTAATCCTAGAGTAGTCTTCCCATTGGCCATGAACTTGTTGTGCTTTTGGGTCAAAATTGATAATGAACCTTTTTTGGCCCTTTTTGCTTTTGAAGGTTTTGTCATGTTTTTAAAGGTTTTAAAAAATCATGGTCTAAATACCAAATTTATAGACATAACTAATTTTAGTTTAAAAAAAAAAGCAGAAATTGTGAAATCATTAGTTAGATCAGAGGATGTTGAGTGGATCACGGACTGTTTGTCAAAGTTTAGTCAGATACGGTTTTGAAACGGTTTAAATTTTTTTTTAAACTATTTTAAAATTGAATAACGCACCCAAAGTTAAAAGTAATCATTAATTTTAACTGTGAAGCACATTCATGCATCCATGTTATTTCTGGGCAATTTGTTGAAGTTTTAAATTCCCTTCAGTTAACTTGTTTTCTGGGTTTCTCTGAACAGAAATCACAACAAATTTAAAATGTGTCAGTCTGAACAGTTTGAACACCTTAGTCTAAACTCAAACTGAGATATGAGACACATCTATATATAAATGATTAAAAGATCTTTAAGAAGTTGAAGGCATTTTCAAGGTATTTTTATGTAAAACCTTCAAAACACCGTTTTACACAACTTATAGATTTATAATCACTTATGGCTGTCTGTCACAGACACTTTAAAACTCCCATACACGACCACAGCGAGGGAGTGAAGCATATTTCCAAATGCAGGTCTTGAAAGTATGTTTAGTCGTGTCTGATCTGTGACCAACGACACTAACATGAGTACGATGCTTCCTGTCCAACCCGTTCTCACTCCCAACTCAGAAAATACAGACACCTTGGTCACAAATGTTTTTTTCTTAGATATAACTGTCCCGTTCTTGTTCCGCATGTCAGTTAAACATGCATTACGACCCAGAGCTTCACTTAGTGACGCCAAGGGTCCCTGCCAAGCGTGTCTAAATATGACTCTAAATGAGACTTTTTGCAACGATAACAAACGCCAAAGGCACCTGACCAAGCTTCGCTTTTCTGATGTGATAGGAGTGAGAATGTGTTGTCCTGTCACAAAGAGATGTCATCCTGTTGGTTTTAGGGGTTTGGAATCTCCATCTTCTGAACTTCTACATTCTGAACCTTCTTTATCTCTGAGCAGAATATTGATTTGGATGATTTCAAACAGGATTGTCTTCTAAGGTTACATCATTTACTCTATTCAGATTGTGTACCTGCAGTTTGTCAGGTATCAGCAGTGCTTCTCTGGTCTCAGCTCTGATTAACTGAACCTAATTTATGTACAAACAACATAATCCATGAAGTTGTAAGTTGTTTTCATTTTTCTTAAAGTAAATTGTCAGCAATCACAAAAGACATTTGTTAAAGAAACTGTAGAAAATGTCCACTATCAGTTGTTAAAGAAAGTGAGTTTATAAATTGTTGGTAAATGGTCACATCTGTATACAGAAGGTTCTTGGAACTAATATTGGTTTTTAAATTGGTTAAGTCTATTAGCTGAAGTAGAAATATTTCTTTTGTGAAAACACTTTGAAATTAATAGATACCAATGTCTGCTCATAGATATTGATCCTTCAAAACACAGACACACAAACCCAGGCATACACAAACACGCACACCCTCACTCACAGATGAACACAGAGACCAACAGATGTGTCCAAATGCAGCTGTTTAAAGGGTCAATATAGTATTGACTGAATTGGAAATAGATTTTTATCATTGTCATTCATTCTTCATTTAGATTGGAGCTCTGCACTTTGTGGGAGACCAGCTGTGTTTTTCTGGCCTCAGCACTGAAGTCCAACCCCTCCCATTTGAGAGAGCTGGACCTAACTAACAATGACCTGCAGGATTCAGGAGTGAAGCTGCTGTCTGGTTTTCTGGAGAGTCCACACTGTAGACTGGAGACTCTGAGGTCAGTTCACTGACTCTGTTACTATTATAGAGCTAATATGTTTAACAACTGAAACTAATTTATGTACACGCATAACTTACATCTATAAAGTTGCAAATGTTCTTTTGTTCATATTTTCAGGTTTCTTGTAGTACATTTAGTCTGCAGTCCCAAAGGTTTTTATTAACCCTTGTGTTGTCTTCCCATTGGCCATGAACTTGTCCTTCGTGGTCAAAATTGAAAATGAACCTTTTTTAATCCTATTTTCCTCAACATTTTGGCCCTTTTTCCTTTGCTTGTGGAGGTTTTTGTCATGTTTTTAATGCTTTTAAAAAATGTCACATATCTAATTCATATAATTTAATAATTTTTAGTTTATAAAGCAGAAATTGTGAATTATTTTGAGTAATTACGATCAGAGGATGTTGAGTGGATCACATACTGGTTCATGTGAAAGATTAGTCAGGAAACTATTTAAAACTAATTCAAATGCTTTTAAAATTTTATAAAACACCCAACGTTAACTCAAAGTAATCATTATTTTTTCCTGTAAAGCACATATTCATGTTTTTGGGCAATTTGTTTTAAATTCCCTTCAGTTCACTTCAATTCACAAACTTTAAAGTGTCAGTCTGAACAGTTTGAACAAATTTAGTCTGAACTCTAACTGAGACACATGACAAACATCAATATATAAATAATTACAAGACCAAGAAGTCAAAGGCCTTTTCAGGTCTTTTTATATAAAACCTATAAAACAGTCTTTCAGAACTTAAAGATTTATAATGACTGAAGTATCTGTCACGGACACTTTAAAACGCCCATACAGGACCACATGGAGAGTGAAGCATATTTCCAAATGCAGGTCTTTAAAGTATGTTTAGTCTTGTCTGATCTGTGACCAGCGACACTTTAACATGTGTACGATGCTTCCTGGCCAACCCGTTCTCACTCCCAACTCGTAAAATACTGACGTTTTGTTAGCCATGATCTTTTCCTAAACCCAACTGTCCAGTTCGTGTGCCTCATGTCAGTCAAATGTACATCCCGACCCAGAGCTTCAAATGGTGACGCCAAGGGTCCTTGCCAAGCGTGTCTAAATATGACACTAAAGGAGACTTTTTGCAAAAATAACAAACACCAAAGGCACCTGACCAAGCATCGCTTTTCTGACGTGATGGGAGTGAGAATGTGTCGTCCTGTCACAAAGAGATGTCATCCTGTTGGGTTCAGGTGTTTGGAATCTCCATCTTCTGAACTTCTACATTCTGAACCTTCTTCATCTCTGAACAGATTATTGATTTGGATTATTTCAAATGGGAGGATTTGGTTCTAAGGTTACATAATTTACTCTTTATTCAGATTGTGGAACTCCAGTGTGTCAGATATCAGCTGTGCGTCTCTGGTCTCAGCTCTGATTCATTAACAATTTAACCTAATTCATGTACAAACCTATCTTAATCCATGAAGTGTTAAATGCTGTTTTGTTCATATTTTCATGTTTCTTGTAAAACAACTCTCTGTTGACTTGTATTGTGTGAAGGTTTCCTCCTTTATTCTGTCTGCTAGTAAACAACAAACATGTCTAAAAGCTGCTGTGTGCTGATATGTACCAGCAACAATGTAATGAACCCAAAACTTCAAACTTTCTTTTTGCAAGCTGTCGGCATTTTGGAAAGGTTACCGTGACCTCTCACCTCAACATATCTGAATCAAAGATCAGACCCTTGTGAATGTGCTTTTTTTTTTTTTTTTTTTTTTTTTAATCAAAATGTGAAAGCCTGTTTTAGTATAAGTGTCAGATTTGATTATATTTCAAATCTTTTTCTGTCATCACAGACTTCCTGCCTGTATGCTCTATGAGAGTGACTGTGAAATCATGGCCTCAGCTCTGAAGTCCACATTCTCCCATCTGAAAGAGTTGGACCTGGGTTACAATGAACTGAAGGATTCAGGAGTGGCGCGTCTGTGTGCTGGACTGCAGAGTCCAAACTGTAGACTGGAGAGTCTCAGGTCAGTTAATGTATCATGCTCACATGTGCTTATCTCCCTCTTCTCGCCTTGACCTACCCACATGTGAAGTGGGAGTGAGAAACACAAGGCATTGTGAGGCCTTAAGATAAGGAGCTAATGCTACCTACTGAGTAACGTTAGTACAGGGAATTTGGCTAATTTGGCTGTGGCTGGAAATCGGAAGAAGGATGGGAAATGGTTTTAACGTGACTTTAAAATCCACATCCACCTAGCCAAAATGCTTGTTATCATTGGTAAGCTCCTTCATTTATGGAGACAGCTGAAGTTTGTTAGCTGCCCTACAGCTGTAAGCGTTAGCTTCCACTTCATATATTGCCTTCTAACAGCTGTATTCTCAGTAATGTGACAATCTGCAAGAAACTGGTTGTAGTAACGTTAGTGACAGCCTGTTGACCGTTATAAATGCCATTAGCATTGAAACTAGTGTTTGTTAAATAAACTGTAGAAAATGTCCACTGTTTAAAGTAAATGAATGTTTATAATTGTTGGTAAATGGTCACATCTTTATACAGAAGATAATCTGAACTAATAGTTTAAAATTGATAAAGTGTACTTGCTGAAGTAGAAAAAATTCTTTAGTTTCTTTGAATTTCAAATCGCTTTTCATATTGATTCTTCAGAACACACAGATCAAAACAAAAAAACATATTTCCAAATGGAAATATGGCTATTTAAAGGCTCAAGTAGTGATTGGGTTATAAATGGATTTTTATTTTCATCATTTATTCTATTTTCAGATTGGACTTCTGCAGTTTGTCAGAGATAGGCTGTGCTTCTCT
The DNA here is from genome assembly GCA_023566125.1 of Zingel zingel. Lineage (NCBI taxonomy): Eukaryota > Metazoa > Chordata > Actinopteri > Perciformes > Percidae > Zingel > Zingel zingel. The sequence continues at coordinate 38,244,979 of CM042322.1, read as the reverse complement.
GGTCTCAGCTCTGAAGTCCAACCCCTCCCACCTGAGAGAGCTGAACGTGATAGACGATGTGTTGAAGGATTCAGACGTGAAGCTGCTGTGTGATCTTGTGAAGAGTCCAAACTATCGACTGGAGACTCTGGAGTAAGTTTTGGAGTCTGTCCATGCTGGTCTCAGCAGTATTGAACTAAACGCAGTTAGTATCAAAGCAAATATTCAGTATTTCCTATAAACATCAAACCTTCTCAGTGAAGCTGTGAGAAGAGACAGGCCAATCAGATGAGCCAGAAGCTTGTTGTGATCATGTGTTTGAGTTGATTTGAAGACAACTGTTCTGTTAATGTCTGCAGGAATTAAATCTGGATTACATCTGACGGCATCAAAACATGTACAGAGATATCAAACTGTCCAACCATCAAATCTGATCTCTAGGTGTTCTCTCATTTCAACACTAAACTGATCAGTTCATCTTTGTCACAGCTCTGAGATCAGTCTGACTGAAGCCTGCAAATCACTAGCTCTTAATTCATAGAACCAGCATTACATTTAGTAACCATGTGGTCTTCGTACAGAGCAGAAGCTCTGCTGAAGTCCAGTAGTCACAGCTGATGTTTGACTGTTCAGTCTTTAACATCATATAATATCTGTCCTGTCATTTGCTTTGTATGAAAATTGTCATAACAGACTCCATATTTACATATTTATCATGTAATGTTTAAAAGTAGATAAAACATTCAGATAGTTTTTAACAGCTCTGAACCCAACAGCAGTACATCATCAAAGTGAGCAGTGATTGTCTCTGTTTCTGCAGTAATGATGCATTCAGGACTCAGTAGTTGATTTCCACTGTTTACTTCAGTGAAATCTGCAGAGTCAACAGACTTGATGCCCAAAGGTCTGCAGGTCTGTGAGCTTCACTCCAACATGAGAACTGAAAGGAAGCAGGCTGCGCTACACAGCTACTACACCAACTACAAAGTGTACAAACTACACTTGGCGTCTGAACAGGACTGAATTCTCTGCTGCTCTTTATACTGGATGTGCTGAATCACTGACCACTGATGAACAGAGTCTCTGGAAATGCTCATTTATCTCCTGTTCTTCTCTCAACAGATGGGTGTGGTCTGACTGGTAGTCCTCATCATCCCGGTGTGTTCCTGGATCTGACAGTATCAGTGTATCTGGACTGCTCTGCTGCTGCTCTGTCCTTCTACAGTCTCTGCAGACACACTGAGACTCATCCACTCCTTCTGCTCCACACTTAGTCTCTTATGTCCAGCTCTATCTCCCCAGTGTTGTGGAGTAAAGTCTGGCTACAACACGGATGCATTCTGGGATAGGAGGGACACAACTCTCTGGGTTGTTTGCATTTCTTTAAAGCAAAGCCAATGGTCTTGGGCGGCGCTAAGCTCCAAAGCAGCGATGGTGGCTCTGCTAAAGTGTCAGGAAGGAACTTGTTTTGGTGGCGAACTTCACTTGGATGGTGGTGCTCTTATTTTCAGTTGTATCTGACGTGTGAATATAAAGGACAAATTTTTATATCTGCATATTAAAGAAACAAAGATTTTCTGTACAACAGTGCTGTTTTTATTCAGTCACTTTCTTCACATGAGAAAAGTTTCCATTTATCTTAAACAAAAGTGAAGCCACATAACGGAGAGCGTCTCTGGCACTGTATGTCCAAAAAAAAACATTTTAGGAGTAAAGACCAAAACAACCTTCAGCCATGTTTCTTTGCTGTTTGAACAACCCTCCGATCACACGTTGCTGTTTCGGATGTTTCTTTAGAAAAGTAACTTAATGACAATATACAATAAATAGAAATGATTTAGTGTTCATTTTTTAATCACAAACCTGGTGCAAAGGTTTAAAACAAAATTTAAGCTGTCATGTAGAGATAACCTTTACATTAAATCATTTGTACAGTCCAGTAACAACACGTCTCAAGTTAAACGATCCCTTCATTCAATCATTTTGGTACCGAGATCTTAAGAATTACATGAACAAGGTCAGGTTAAAGTTATTTATTTCTACATACAAAGTGCAGCTATCTTAATATTGCTAAAGCCGGAGTTATGTAACTGGGAGGATGTGCTGACACAAACATGTCAAAGCTTTTTACAGTGGAAAAGAACTCATGGAGCATTTCACAAAAGTGCATAAAATGTGATCAGCGTGGACTCGGTGATGTGTAAATCTAGGAGATGTTCTGCAGGATGAACGTGCTGCTCTCCGACTTTAGCTAGTTGCGTTTGTGCTTCGTAAAGTTTTAAGATCACTTATGTTCAGAGAATATAACAAACTGTCAAGTACAGTGGAAGGAAAGGCATTTTAAATATACAGCGGTTGCTAACACAACGTCCAGTCGTCTTTCCTGCCAGTTAAAGGAACAGTCCAACATTTAGAAACACGGATGCACTGACTCAAGGATTCGGCTTCGGCCAAATATTGGGATTTTTGACGGGGGTTCGGTTTCTGCCATACCTCTTTTAGGATTTATTTTTTTTCCCACCAACCCCTACGCTTGCACTACGCGCGCTACGCTGGTCGCCGTAATGCCGTTGATTACGGGAAGGTGTTTATGTAGGTGGACCGTTGCGTAGGCTGTGAGAAAGTGAAAATGGAACTCGGGAGCAGAAAGTGTTTGGCAGTACTTTCAGTCAAAAGGCCATTCCAGTCCAGCTACATGTTCAATCTGCAATGCTGATTAGTCTGGTGGTGGCGAGGACCCTAAACAATACACAACATCACCGCTGTTACAACATCTGGTATCAAACATCTGGAAGAATACGAGTTGTGATGAAGGAATCTACAGACAGCAGCCAGAATGCAGTAACTTCAGGTACGGCAAAGGAAGGACAGTCCCTGCTGACTTCATTAATGTGTTGACTGAGTTCATGGACTGAGGATGGGAGGAGGATTCAGCAGAATCTCAATGGATTCGGTACAGAACCCCAAAAATCTGGATACTGTGCATCCCTATTTAGAAACCTTGTCTTGATTCTGCAGAGGAAGGTGTCAGTGCAGAGAGACAGCACAAAACAACTGGAAGCAGGGGGAGGGTAGTAGAAAGTATAAGCTCAGTGTAGTCTGACTTGTCCAAGTGATTACAGCGATAACTACCAACACTACTCAACACAAGTCGGTGCGGGTGCACAGTTCCATCATGTTTTACAGAAGATATTTGTAATTAACTAAGACTATAAAACGTTTTGTTTATGCTGCATTTGGCTGAACTTTCAATTCCCTTTGTTTTATGCACTAATCATTAATTCTGTATGACTTTCTCACCCTTAAAACAGCCTAATTAAGGTTTAGGTCATACGTAGGAGATAATATATTACATCTAGAAGATAAACTTAGGTTTTGGCCAACAATGCTGGCAATTTTTTATATCTCCTTGCCTTTCAGGGCTGCCGTAATTTGGAAATTAATTTTTTTTTTAATACTGCCTTTTTAATTCAGGCTTAAATGCTAACATGTAACATTTGATGGAGCTAGGCTAGCAGTTTCCCCCTGCTTCCAGTCTTTATGCTAAGCTAGGCTAAACAAATCTCTCTGCACTGGATACACAGAAATGAAACTGAAAACCCCTGACTCTGGAGATGGTTCCCAAATGTTGCACTGTTCCTTTAAATCATATACCTGTAGATAGTTTGTTCATCTGCTGCTCAGCTGCTACTTGTCTATGCATTGGATGTTGTGTCCGGTGAGTCTGACCGATTAAAACGGAGTGAAAAGCCGGCGTGTGGAAAGCCTTTTGACGTTTGCTGCCGTTTCCTCTGCAGTCTGTCGGCTCATCCGACGCCCTGCTCTATGTCATGTAGACGTAAAGACCGGTAGTGTGTGTGTAGACATCTTGTTAACGATCACAGCCACCAAGAACAGAGCATAATGGAAATGTAACTCATCTTTTTAGATAAAGGAATACTCCACTGTTTTTCAGCTTCGTCTGTAGCTGTTGAACGCCTTCCTTTATGATCAATACATAGTGGAAAGTCACGAGGCAGCCAATCACAAGATGTGTCGTATATATGCAAAACGTATTAAAAACAAATGCCCCCTCCACCACCAGGGGGCAGCCAAGCCACATGTGAAGGCTGTGAAGCTTAAGTATGCTTACTAGCAAGGCGACTAAGTGGCTAGTATATTAGCATAACGTTTAGTAATTCAAACTGAAAAGTTGTTTTCTTTGCATTCATGTTCGAGCCACTGCTAATTCAGTAAACCCCATGATTGTCCAGTCTTAGCTTAGCAAGTTTGGAGGATGGTGACTCATTTTAGTCTTCCCAAAATCACAAGAGTAAAAAGTTTAAGGATTAGATGCTCTGCTTTAATTTAAGATGTTACCTTAGCATGTCCAGCTAACTAGCTTTACTATAATATAGGTAATTAAGGTATCAATGTAGCATTAATGTATCAAAGGCCAAGAGTTAGTATATCATTAGCTAGCTCCATTATTTTTGGGGGTTACAGGTTAACGATAGAAAAAGCCTTGTTGCTATCAGATGTTAAGCTAAAGTTAGTAATTCTGTCCTTCTCTTGAATGGATTTATACTCTCGTTAGCAACCTGCTAACGAGAGTACCTTCTGTCAACCTGAAATCGAGGAAACCATTGTGAGTCTGTGAGTTCTGTCCAACCTGAACCTGACAGGTTGGTTATGGCCCATTTTGTTTAGGTAAAGCTCAGGTCTCTGGCTGGGTTCAGGTTCAGGTATCTTGTATGCCACTTTGCCATTGTTGGGTTGCAGGTAGGCAATGCCCACTGCGAACAGACAAGAGTGTACCCAATGTGTTGCGTTAGTCTTGCAACCTAACGTTTAGTAACTGATAAAATAAAACAGATCTAGAACTTACGGTTCGTGTCTGGGTCTCAAACTTGGCAGTACCACTTGGGTTGGGCCTTAAAGACTCAGGTTGTAGCTCTGCTTGAGTCTCAGCTTCAGACCTGTGCAGAACTTCAACTCCAAGTCCTGGGAATTGTAGATAGGAATTGAGCTGCTGAACCAAATCAGAACTTGAGCACGTTTAATTCTGCAACTGCGGCACACTATTTTGCATTTGGATAAATAAAGTTCTATCTATCTTTTGCTTCTATAAATACACGTTACATTCATGGCTTTGGCTCAGGATTCGCAATAAAATCAGTGGAGTATTCCTTTGTTATAATATTAGTTGTATGGTGGTAGCAGTTAAATGGGGGTGTATATGATTATTAAAAGTATTTTGGGGCCACAAACACAATCCAGTTCAGGGCCAGGAGGAGCCCTGAGGCTCTGGTATAAATCCATTATCTCGTCATTTTGTTCCTCTGGGCTTCAGTGTTCAGACAGACGGAGGAGAGCCACCCAAGACGTATCCGTGGGAGGGGGAGTCTCTACGGGAGTTAAACAGCAGACCACCCCTCCCTTTCTTCCTCTGCTGTTCCACATCCCTGCAGCGACTCCGCCACCTCTTGCTCTACATGATGCTGCACTTCCCCTTCAGCTTGTCGGCTCTTTTCTGTTTTCCCGAGCGCTTGCCGTCGATGCTCAGGCTCATGTCCCGTTTCTTCTCCAGGGACAGCAGCTCCTGGAACAGTTCCTTCACGTTGGAGTTGGTCTTGGCTGACGTCTCCATGAAGGCACACTTCCAGGCGGTTGCCTGAGCCTCGGCCTCCTTTGCCTCCACCTCACGCTGGGCCGTCTCGTCACTCTTGTTGCCCACAAGCATGATGGGAATGGACTCCACGGTACCTTTGATGGCCAGGACCTGGAGGGATAAGGGGTGAAGTTAACACATTTCTAGAGAACATTCATGAGGCAGCTTTACAGCTTTCAAACTTAATGGGCCCTATCTTGCACCCGGCACAGCACACACCCTGACGCAAGTGTCTTTGCTAGTTTAAGACCGACCCAGTTGTCAATTTCCTGTCCAGCGCCCACGTCGTTTAAATAGCAAATGCGCATGCGCCCATCTGTGGCCCATGGGCATGCTGGTCTTACAGGGAGGTGTGTTCAGGTGCATTCTGGGCATGCTGGTCTTACAGGGAGGTGTGTTCAGGTGCATTCTGGGCGTGCTGGTCTTACAGGGAGGTGTGTTCAGGTGCATTCTGCGCGTGCTGGTCTTACAGGGAGGTGTGTTCAGGTGCATTCTGCGCGTGCTGGTCTTACAGGGAGGTGTGTTCAGGTGCATTCTGGGCGTGCTGGTCTTACAGGGAGGTGTGTTCAGGTGCATTCTGCGCGTGCTGGTCTTACAGGGAGGTGTGTTCAGGTGCATTCTGGGCGTGCTGGTCTTACAGGGAGGTGTGTTCAGGTGCATTCTGGGTGTGCTGGTCTTACAGGGAGGTGTGTTCAGGTGCATTCTGGGCGTGCTGGTCTTACAGGGAGGTGTGTTCAGGTGCATTCTGGGTGTTTTGCTAACTTGAGGCAGCGGGAAGTGATGGCACCGTTGACCAACAAAAACCTGGTCTAAAGTCAATAACGCAGCATTTCATTGTTATTTTAACAGAGCATTAGTAAAATGCTCCTAGGCTCGTGCACACACACACACACACACACACACACACACACACACACACACACACACACACACACACACACATACACTCACACACACACGCAGAAGATTACTAATAATAATATTACGGTGCTAATCCTCCATCATAACAGCAATGCTCCAAGGTCCAAACGCGCCTGGCTTTTAAAGGGAATGGGAGATGATCTCTGATTGGTTGATTGCATGTTACGCCCAGAACACACCTCTGATTAATGAAGACACTAAGTCCAACCCTTTAGAACCATGACCCGGCACATGGACCCTTTTTACCGCCGTCAAACTAGCAGAAGTGGATTTGGACACGCCCTAAACGCACCTGCACCAGGCGCTTCACGCCGTGACCTCAGATCGTTTAAATAGGACCCTACATGTGTTAAAGAGGCTCAAAGCTCATTTGTACATGGAAAATCAGAACAAGTTACTGTAGCTAATCATGCTAAACGTCCCACATCTGACAGAATTGAAGATATCAGATATCTAGGACTAGATAATACGATGGATAGATAATATATTTATAGATTCTGGTGAAGGAGAAGGAGATTTAATTAAGATAGACCTTTTGATATATATATATATATATATATATATATATATATATATATATATATATATATATATATATATATATAAGTCTGTAGTGGATGTTAAAACTGAAGTGAAGACTGACCTGTTGGTATATGGGTTTGAGCTCCTCCAGTGATTGGCGGCTGGTGATGGAGAAGACCAGGATGAAGGCGTGGCCCTTGGAGATGGAGAGGCGCTGCATGGCGGGAAACTGGTGACTTCCTGTGGTGTCGGTGATCTGCAGCGTGCAGACGCTCTTATCACAGCTGATCACCTGCAGAGACACCCAACAGGTACTCATCAATAATTCAACCAATCAGTTCAGACAAGAGTCTAAATGACACACCACAGCAGGGCTGTAGTCAAGTCCACTAAGGCCTCCTGCCGCCTGTGTCAGCTGTGTGGCGTGTCCGTTTGTATTTTGGCTCCCATGGTAACAGCTTAGAGCGTGCACACTGCCTGCGTGACACGCACGTCTCAGCCGCGCCGAAAACGCGTGCATGCTAGAAATAGGACCGTGTAATGCCCTACCTGTCTGTATGTGTCCTCCACAGTGTGTAATGTCCTACCTGTCTGTATGTGTCTTCCAGTGTGTAATGTCCTACCTGTCTGTATGTGTCCTCCACAGTGTGTAATGTCCTACCTGTCTGTATGTGTCCTCCACAGTGTGTAATGTCCTACCTGTCTATGTGTCCTCCACAGTGTGTAATGTCCTACCTGTCTGTAAGTGTCCTCCACAGTGTGTAATGTCCTACCTGTCTGTATGTGTCCTCCACAGTGTGTAATGTCCTACCTGTCTGTATGTGTCCTCCACAGTGTGTAATGTCCTACCTGTCTGTATGTGTCCTCCACAGTGTGTAATGTCCTACCTGTCTGTAAGTGTCCTCCACAGTGTGTAATGTCCTACCTGTCTGTATGTGTCCTCCACAGTGTGTAATGTCCTACCTGTCTGTATGTGTCCTCCACAGTGTGTAATGTCCTACCTGTCTGTAAGTGTCCTCCACAGTGTGTAATGTCCTACCTGTCTGTATGTGTCCTCCACAGTGTGTAATGTCCTACCTGTCTGTAAGTGTCCTCCACAGTGTGTAATGTCCTACCTGTCTGTATGTGTCTTCCACAATGTGTAATGTCCTACCTGTCTGTATGTGTCCTCCACAGTGTGTAATGTCCTACCTGTCGGTACGTGTCCTCCACAGTGTGTAATGTCCTACCTGTCTGTATGTGTCTTCCACAGTGTGTAATGTCCTACCTGTCGGTACGTGTCTTCCACAGTGTGTAATGTCCTACCTGTCTGTATGTGTCTTCCACAGTGTGTAATGTCCTACCTGTCTGTATGTGTCCTCCACAGTGTGTAATGTCCTACCTGTCTGTATGTGTCCTCCACAGTGTGTAATGTCCTACCTGTCTGTACGTGTCCTCCACAGTGTGTAATGTCCTACCTGTCTGTATGTGTCCTCCACAGTGTGTAATGTCCTACCTGTCGGTAAGTGTCCTCCACAGTGTGTAATGTCCTACCTGTCTGTATGTGTCTTCCAGTGTGTAATGTCCTACCTGTCGGTAAGTGTCCTCCACAGTGTGTAATGTCCTACCTGTCTGTATGTGTCCTCCACAGTGTGTAATGTCCTACCTGTCTGTATGTGTCCTCCACAGTGTGTAATGTCCTACCTGTCTGTAAGTGTTCTCCACAGTGTGTAATGTCCTACCTGTCTGTATGTGTCTTCCAGTGTGTAATGTCCTACCTGTCGGTAAGTGTCCTCCACAGTGTGTAATGTCCTACCTGTCTGTATGTGTCCTCCACAGTGTGTAATGTCCTACCTGTCTGTATGTGTCCTCCACAGTGTGTAATGTCCTACCTGTCTGTACGTGTCCTCCACAGTGTGTAATGTCCTACCTGTCGGTAAGTGTCCTCCACAGTGTGTAATGTCCTACCTGTCTGTATGTGTCCTCCACAGTGTGTAATGTCCTACCTGTCTGTATGTGTCCTCCACAGTGTGTAATGTCCTACCTGTCTGTAAGTGTCCTCCACAGTGTGTAATGTCCTACCTGTCTGTAAGTGTCCTCCACAGTGTGTAATGTCCTACCTGTCTGTATGTGTCTTCCACAGTGTGTAATGTCCTACCTGTCTGTATGTGTCCTCCACAGTGTGTAATGTCCTACCTGTCTGTATGTGTCTTCCACAGTGTGTAATGTCCTACCTGTCTGTATGTGTCCTCCACAGTGTGTAATGTCCTACCTGTCTGTATGTGTCTTCCACAGTGTGTAATGTCCTACCTGTCTGTAAGTGTCCTCCACAGTGTGTAATGTCCTACCTGTCTGTATGTGTCCTCCACAGTGTGTAATGTCCTACCTGTCTGTAAGTGTCCTCCACAGTGTGTAATGTCCTACCTGTCTGTATGTGTCTTCCAGTGTGTAATGTCCTACCTGTCTGTATGTGTCTTCCACAGTGTGTAATGTCCTACCTGTCTGTATGTGTCCTCCACAGTGTGTAATGTCCTACCTGTCTGTAAGTGTCCTCCACAGTGTGTAATGTCCTACCTGTCTGTAAGTGTCCTCCACAGTGTGTAATGTCCTACCTGTCTGTATGTGTCTTCCAGTGTGTAATGTCCTACCTGTCTGTATGTGTCTTCCAGTGTGTAATGTCCTACCTGTCTGTAAGTGTCCACCACAGTGTGTAATGTCCTACCTGTCTGTAAGTGTCCACCACAGTGTGTAATGTCCTACCTGTCTGTAAGTGTCCTCCACAGTGTGTAATGTCCTACCTGTCTGTAAGTGTCCACCACAGTGTGTAATGTCCTACCTGTCTGTAAGTGTCCACCACAGTGTGTAATGTCCTACCTGTCTGTATGTGTCCTCCACAGTGTGTAATGTCCTACCTGTCTGTAAGTGTCCACCACAGTGTGTAATGTCCTACCTGTCTGTACGTGTCCTCCACGGTGGGGATGTAGGTGTCTCTGAAGGTGCCTTTGACGAACCGAAGGACCAGCGAGCTCTTCCCGACGCCGCCGGCTCCGAACACCACCACCCGGTAGTCGTTACTTTGCTCGGGCATTCTGGGAGTTGGAGTCCGCCTGCTGCTCTGGATAACTGACCTGTGTGCTGAGGACGAGATGGAAAGTAGTATCATCTAACCATAAATCTGTGTGTGTGTGTGTGTGTGTGTGTGTGTGTGTGTGTGTGTGTGTGTGTGTGTGTGTGTGCGTGCGTTTGTGTGTGTGTACAGGCGTGTGAGTATGTGCTTGCATGCGTTTGTGCAGGTGTGTGTGTGTGTGTGTGTGTGTGTGTGTGTGTGTGCGTCTGTTGTATTGGGTTTTTTTTTTAGGTTTTTTTGTGCACAAAAGCTGTTGAAAAAGTTATACTTATTTAATTGTACACCGCTAAAAGCCATATTTAGCATTATGAACTGTTCTGTTAGGGCGTTAGGGAACGTTAGCTGCCGTTAGCTTCTCTGTGTTGCCAGATCTGGAGAGAGTTTGATCCTTTTCCATAACTCAGATATATATTTTCCTGGAAGGAGATCATCCTTCCTGGCAAAGTAACCAAATAAGATGAAGAGTAGAAGATTGAATATCTGGGAACACTTAAGTAAAAGGGAAAGCGGGAAGCGAGCATGACCTCCGACAGAGCGAGGCAGAAACAGACCACCGATGTGAATGTAATCAGTCTGAGTGCCATCAGCAGTAACTGGTAAATGAAAACCACTCTGGTGTTATTATTCTGGGAGAGTCCTTCAGCTGGACGCCGCGCCTTCTTCAAGTGCACATCTCCATCCCAATGAGCCGGAGATAAGCTGCAGTGCTTCGGTCCCCGTCCTCGTTATATCCCCCGTTAACGAGCACAGCAGCCGATGGTCAATCAGGACCAGGACCAATAGACTCATAGTAGTGTGTAGTGTGTGTATAGTAGTGTGTAGTGTGTGTATAGTAGTGTGTAGTGTGTGTATAGTAGTGTGTAGTGTGTGTATAGTAGTGTGTAGTGTGTGTATAGTAGTGTGTAGTGTGTGTATAGTAGTGTGTAGTGTGTGTATAGTAGTGTGTAGTGTGTAGTGTGTGTATAGTAGTGTGTAGTGTGTGTATAGTATAGTAGTGTGTAGTGTGTAGTGTGTAGTGTGTGTATAGTAGTGTGTAGTGTGTAGTGTGTGTATAGTAGTGTGTAGTGTGTAGTGTGTGTATAGTAGTGTGTAGTGTGTGTATAGTATAGTAGTGTGTAGTGTGTGCATAGTAGTGTGTAGTGTGTGTATAGTATAGTAGTGTGTAGTGTGTAGTGTGTATAGTAGTGTGTATAGTAGTGTGTAGTGTGTGTATAGTAGTGTGTAGTGTGTGTATAGTAGTGTGTAGTGTGTGTATAGTATAGTAGTGTGTAGTGTGTGTATAGTAGTGTGTAGTGTGTGTATAGTATAGTAGTGTGTAGTGTGTGTATAGTAGTGTGTAGTGTGTGTATAGTAGTGTGTAGTGTGTGTATAGTAGTGTGTAGTGTGTATAGTCTGTGTGTAGTGTGTGTATAGTAGTGTGTAGTGTGTATAGTCTGTGTGTAGTGTGTGTATAGTAGTGTGTAGTGTGTATAGTCTGTGTGTAGTGTGTGTATAGTCTGTGTGTAGTGTGTGTATAGTAGTGTGTAGTGTGTGTATAGTCTGTGTGTAGTGTGTGTATAGTAGTGTGTAGTGTGTATAGTCTGTGTGTAGTGTGTGTATAGTCTGTGTGTAGTGTGTGTATAGTCTGTGTGTAGTGTGTGTATAGTAGTGTGTAGTGTATGTATAGTAGTGTGTAGTGTGTATAGTAGTGTGTATAGTAGTGTGTAGTGTGTGTATAGTAGTGTGTAGTGTGTGTATAGTAGTGTGTAGTGTGTGTATAGTAGTGTGTAGTGTGTGTATAGTAGTGTGTAGTGTATGTATAGTAGTGTGTAGTGTGTAGTGTGTGTATAGTAGTGTGTAGTGTGTATAGTAGTGTGTAGTGTGTGTATAGTAGTGTGTAGTGTGTGTATAGTAGTGTGTAGTCCAATTTTTTTGTCACAAATTTTCCGATGTTAATGTCAATGTTTTTGTCGATTTTTCTGCAGTTTTTTGACGTTTTTGTTGATTTTTCTGCACTTTTTTTGACGTTTTTGTTGTTTTTTTCCAACGTTCTTTGATAATTTTTTTCTTCTTTAAATGCTATTTAATTGAATAACACACCCAAATTCAATGAAAGTAGTGAACTCATTTATTTTACTTGTGTAGAGCGTTGTAGGGAACCATCCACGTTGACAATTTGGTTGAAAGAAACTCAAATTTCTGATATAGAAACTTCAAATTCCGATCAAATGTGACCGGAGGACAGCAGGAGGGTTAAACTGTTTGGTTGATGCCGACCACTGCTGCAGACTAACTTCCACTCTGGGAATGAAACGCTGAGAGTCTTGCTAGAGTCGGGCGCTCCCGTCGTCTCCATCGTTTGGTGGAAGGCGAGCACATGAGCGGAGCGTAGCGGTGAGAATCTCCGCTCATCGCTCACGGAGCTGTTCACCCCTCCGCTCCCCCGCTCAAAGCTCCATCAGGATACATCATCATCGCTCAGCGCTCAGCGCAGTTTGCTTCACGCTCCACTCAAATCGCTCCAAAAAAGGAAGAAATCTACACGTATATCACGTGTTCTGGTACCACGTTATCACCGTTAGTTAGTTGTTTAATACTACACCTGTATGATTTCTCGTTTTCTTTTTTGAAGTACTTCTTGAACTCCGTTATTGAGCCGAGTTTTGAATGAAAATAGTCCGTTGATGACAGTGCGAGACAGGTGGATTCTGGGTCAGGCTTGACTGAGCGTGCTTCAGACTCGTGGTGTGAGCGGGAAATAGAGCGACGCTCCGTCCTTTTAAAAATGACGCTCGCGCTCCGTCTAAGACGTGCTCGCGCTCCGTCTAAGACCCGCCTGCTCGCGCTCCCGCTCCACTCCGCTCACATTACGTCATTACGTCACTTCATAACGTCACTTCATAACGTCCCTTCACAACGTCACTTCATAACGTCCCTTCACAACGTCACTTCATAACGTCACTTCACAACGTCACTTCAATACGTCACTTCATAACGTCCCTTCATAACGTCCCTTCACAACGTCACTTCATAACGTCACTTCATAACGTCACTTCACAACGTCACTTCATAACGTCACTTCACAACGTCACTTCATAACGTCACTTCATAACGTCACTTCACAACGTCACTTCATAACGTCACTTCACAACGTCACTTCATAACGTCACTTCATAACGTCACTTCATAACGTCACTTCATAACGTCACTTCATAACGTCACTTCATAACGTCACTTCATAACGTCACTTCATAACGTCACATCATAACGTCCCTTCATTACGTCCCTTCATAACGTCCCTTCATAACGTCCCTTCATAACGTCCCTTCATTACGTCCCTTCATAACGTCCCTTCATAACGTCCCTTCATAACGTCACTTCATTACGTCCCTTCATAACGTCACTTCATAACGTCACTTCATAACGTCACATCATAACGTCCCTTCATTACGTCCCTTCATAACGTCCCTTCATAACGTCCCTTCATAACGTCCCTTCATTACGTCCCTTCATAACGTCCCTTCATAACGTCCCTTCATAACGTCCCTTCATAACGTCACTTCATTACGTCCCTTCATAACGTCACTTCATAACGTCACATCATTACGTCACTTCATAACGTCACTTCATAACGTCCCTTCATTACGTCCCTTCATAACGTCACTTCATAACGTCCCTTCATAACGTCCCTTCATAACGTCACTTCATTACGTCCCTTCATAACGTCACTTCATAACGTCACATCATTACGTCACTTCATAACGTCACTTCATAACGTCACATCATAACGTCACTTCATTACGTCACTTCATTACGTCACTTCATCTCTGTAAACCAATCACAATCATCGTGGGCGGGGCTAAGCTCCGGACGGAGCCACGGTGCCTCTGCTAAATAGTCTCAGGAAGGAACTTGTTTTGGTGGAACGTGTGGACGTTCAAAGGTTGTTCTAGTCAGTAGGACAGATAGTCTAGCTAGCTGTCTGGATTGACCCTGCAGAGATCTGAGGAGCAGTTAACCATAGTCCTCACACATCAGCCGGAGGTTAGAACGCCAACTTTAAATTAGATTTTCTTCGGGGCTACATTACGTGGGATCGGATCAGTGCAAAAAGTCCAGTACTCGCCGACACCAATACCAGCCTTTTAGGCAGTATCGGATACTTTTCAGATACAGATATAGATCAAATGAAGGGTAAGTGGAGGAATTTCTCAGATATTCTGTTGTAGAAACTGCTCAGAGACCCCCTTATTGTGAATATAAGTAAAAAAGCCATACATCTTCTGAACGCCCTCGGTCTAACTCACATGAATACAACTGGGCTCATTGTCTACATTAACATCCACACTATTATTCCACTGTTATTCTGAATTTGGAACATTGAGAATATACAGTATACTGGGTCATATACTCAATCACCGTCGTTATAACTCCCTCTTTAATTGAACTTAAAGGAACACGCCAAGAGTTAGACAAGTCCATACATACCCTTCTCTTTAGTCTGCATCCACCAGACTAATCGGCATTGCAGATTGAACATGTAGCTGGACTTGAACGGCCTTCTTTTGACTGAAAGTGCTGCCAAACATCACTTTTTCTGCTCACCAGTTCCATTTCCACTTCCTCACAGCCGGCTGCATTGAACGCTCCACCTACGTTAACACCTTCCCGTAATCAACGGCGCCGTCATCACGTCGACCAGCGTAGCGCGGAGTGCAAGCGTAGAGCTCGGTTCGGTGGGTAAAAATTCTAATGTTCTGCAGAAACCAAAACCTGTCAAAAAGCCCAATATTCAGCCGAATATGAAGCCGAATCCTGGATTCGGTGCATCCCTGCGCATCAGTGCAAACATAGCAAAATATATTTATTTTCAAAGGAAACATAGTAGTAGTGTAGCGGCAATCTTTTCTCAATGCACTTTACAAGTATCAATATGGCTCTTACAAGTAGTGTGGATGTAGCCTGAGAAACGGTCTGATATTCCAGTTAGGACGATGTCACAATGCAGCGTTGTCCCTGGAGTCTGGCCGGGTGGATTTAGGGGATCTCTCTCAAGATTGTTGACTCACATTGTTCGGCGTGGGTGCTATAGGCCTAAACCTTCTGATGCTCGGAAACCCCTGCAATGCTTTCATCTAACGAACACAAAGACCAGACTTCATGTAAAAAAACTGCGTTTTTCAGGTTTGACTTGATGCTGTTCAGCTCTGACGTCTGCTCTCCTTATCTCAGAGCAGCAACCAATCAGGAGCTCGTTAATCAAACACACACACACACACACACACACACACACACACACACACACACATAGGAGGTGTGTGTGTGTGTGTGTGTGTGTGTGTGTGTGTGTGTGTGTGTGTGTGTGTGAGAGAGCTGTCTGGTTGCCAAGCGCCGTTGCTCAGGAGAGAGATGGACAGCAAAGATTTATACACTCGGAGAAGAGAGGCGTGCAAATATGTCATCGTCAGCAGCAGTAACCGGCCGTTGTCGCGGTTACCTGCCTGCCCACATTAATCTGACGTCACTTCCTGTGCGGAGGCGGGCGGCAGGGAAAACACCACCGACTGAACCAGCAGCATCAGAGCCAGAAATAAATACTGCATGCTTTCATCACAAACGCAGAACTAAACTGTGAAATACTGTAATCACGATATTCTTTCTGATTTCGCCCTGCCTCATACTAATTATTATTAAGTCTGACAACATTATGGGATGGATCCCTACAGAGATAGACCTTTTAGTTAAAGAGTAAGATCCTTTTAGTTTAACATGAAACAGCCCCGAAATCACCATCACCAAACTCCACCAGACTCCATGTAAATAATCAGGACTTTTAGCGTGTATGGAGCCAGCATATTTCCACCAGACTCCATGTAAATAATCAGCACTTTTAGCGTGTATAGAGCCAGCATATTTCCACCAGACTCCATGTAAATAATCAGGACTTTTAGCGTGTATAGAGCCAGCATATTTCCACCAGACTCCATGTAAATAATCAGGACTTTTAGCGTGTATAGAGCCAGCATATCTCCACCAGACTCCATGTAAATAATCAGCACTTTTAGCGTGTATAGAGCCAGCATATCTCCACCAGACTCCATGTAAAAAATCAGGACTTTTATCATCGTAAAACACACTTCATTCAAAGTCGACAGAAACTAAATAAAACTATCAAAAGCTGTCTTGGTTCATCTTTCCACTGTTCCAACAATCACCACTCTGGTTTGGTTGAAATAAACCCTTAATTCACCCATTTACATGTGGAGATATGCTGGCTCTATACACGCTAAAAGTCCTGATTATTTACATGGAGTCTGGTGGAAATATGCTGGCTCTATACATGCTAAAAGTCCTGATTATTTACATGGAGTCTGGTGGAAATATGCTGGCTCTATACACGCTAAAAGTCCTGATTATTTACATGGAGTCTGGTGGAAATATGCTGGCTCTATACACGCTAAAAGTCCTGATTATTTACATGGAGTCTGGTGGGATTGTTGATGGTGATTTCTGGGCTCCTTAACTAAAAGGATCTTACTCTTTAACTAAAAGGTCTATCTCTGTAGGGATTCTTTCCATAATGTTGTGAGACACCTAGAATAATAATCTGAGCCTACATTTACATCAGTAAAGTCTCTCTCACTGCCTTTAATACTCCTATGATGGTTTATAATAACTATGACATAGTAAATACAGTGTATTAAAGTGTAGTATATGCTGACTTCTTCAGTGAGGATACTTTAAAGGCATTAACAGACATTATGTCTCCCTCTCTGTCGTCATGACACAAAACATGCTTATACAACACACACACACACACACACACACACACACACACACACACGCACACACACACACACAGTGTTGCTTTGTTCTCAGTTTCAATCGGCTGCAGACTCTCATTATCTTCTCTCATCATGCTAATCAGTCTGACTCCATCAATAGTAACGACCGGTCGGGCACGCGCACACGCACGCACACGCACACACGCACACACACACACACACACACACACACACACACACACACACACACACACACACACACACACACACAGAGTGATGAAATGAGAGCCCCCGGACGGTCGCACCGGGCCGATCGGAGGAATCAGGCCGACTGCGGAGCTCTGCCGGCGGGCTGCTGTGTGTCTGCTGCCCGCTGTCGGTGCGCGAGTGTCGGCGTGATGTCTGCGGACTCACCGTGTCTCCGCAGGCGGGTCGTCCGTCTCTGTGTGTCCGGGGATTGTTACTCTGGAGCGGCTGTGAACATCCTGAACCCTCCGCTGTCTGACTCACAGCATCATCATCACCATCATCAGAAACACATCAGCCCCCCCCCCCCCCCCCCCCCCCACTCCTCTTCCTCCTCCCTCCATCACCATCACCAGCAGTGCCGGCAAAAACAGGAAACAAGACTTCCGCTCGAGTTTTTTTAGATTGATTTTCAGAATAAATGTCGGATTTATATGAACCTACATAAAAACATAGCCTACACATTTTTTTTTTAAAATAAACTTTATTCATAAAAAAGATCCGTAAAAGCCAGATACATACAAATACACAATGCAATGTCTGAGAGCAACAAAAAAAAACATTCCTAATCAGATCCGAAGAAAGAAATTAACATGTGGAACCAAGATATGTCAAAAAAGCGTCAAAAATGACGAAAAAAGTGACAAAAATATTCAAAATAAAGCAACAGAAACGTATGATTAAAGAGTTGGGAAAAAAGCATAAAAAATTAAATGTTTAAAATGTTTAAAAACATTCATATCCATAAAAAAAAATATTCCAAAAACACATCAGAATTTTTTTTTTAAAAGAATCCGAAATTTTTTATTTTTTTTTTTTAAATAATTGAAAAAGAAAAATATTTTTTAAAGCGTCAAAATTAAGAAAAACAGAGAACACGTTGAATTCCTTGAAACCATCCTGGTAACAAAACGGTCATAATTAATAAATTAAGCAATAAAAACGCTTTTATTTTGAAGGCCATAAGTGCAGAGCGGAAGTCTTATTTTCAGCCTGGACGCTGTCATCTCGTCACCATCTTCATCAGAGTAAAAATACATTTTCCCTTCACACCTCCACCTCCATCAGCGTCACTCACACACGTCAGCAGGAAACAGAACAAAATAACAACACAAAAACAGAAAAGAAAATGTTACACCAAGCTACATTTTGGTTGTATTCATGGATTTTTATCTTAAATCTCAGTCTTGGAAAAGAAAGAGTGTCTGAGGAGTTCCTCTCAACACACTCAAATATCAACACACACACACACTCAAATATCAACACACACACACACTCAAATATCAACACACACACACACACAAAAAATATCAACACACACACACACACTCAAATATCAACACACACACACACACACTCAAATATCAACACACACACACACACTCAAATATCAACACACACACACACTCAAATATCAACACACACACACACTCAAATATCAACACACACACACACACACTCAAATATCAACACACACACACACTCAAATATCAACACACACACACACACTCAAATATCAACACACACACACACACTCAAATATCAACACACACACACACTCAAATATCAACACACACACACACACACACACACACTCAAATATCAACACAACACACACTCAAATATCAACACACACACACACACACACACTCAAATATCAACACACACACACACACACACTCAAATATCAACACACACACACACACACTCAAATATCAACACAACACACACACTCAAATATCAACACACACACACTCAAATATCAACACACACTCAAATATCAACACACACACTCAAATATCAACACACACACACACTCAAATATCAACACACACACTCAAATATCAACACACACACACACACTCAAATATCAACACACACACTCAAATATCAACACACACTCAAATATCAACACACACACACTCAAATATCAACACACTCAAATATCAACACACACACTCAAATATCAACACACACACACTCAAATATCAACACACACACACACTCAAATATCAACACACTCAAATATCAACACACACACTCAAATATCAACACACACACACACACTCAAATATCAACACACACTCAAATATCAACACACACACACTCAAATATCAACACACACACACACTCAAATATCAACACACACACACACTCAAATATCAACACACACACACACTCAAATATCAACACACACACACACTCAAATATCAACACACACACACACACACACACTCAAATATCAACACAACACACACACTCAAATATCAACACACACACACACACACTCAAATATCAACACACACACACACACACACTCAAATATCAACACACACACACACACACACTCAAATATCAACACAACACACACACTCAAATATCAACACACACACACTCAAATATCAACACACACTCAAATATCAACACACACACTCAAATATCAACACACACACACACACTCAAATATCAACACACACACTCAAATATCAACACACACACACACTCAAATATCAACACACACACACTCAAATATCAACACACACTCAAATATCAACACACACACACTCAAATATCAACACACACACACACACACTCAAATATCAACACACACACTCAAATATCAACACACACACACACACACTCAAATATCAACACACACACTCAAATATCAACACACACACACACACTCAAATATCAACACACACACTCAAATATCAACACACACTCAAATATCAACACACACACACTCAAATATCAACACACTCAAATATCAACACACACACTCAAATATCAACACACACACACACACTCAAATATCAACACACATACTCAAATATCAACACACACACACTCAAATATCAACACACACACACACACACACTCAAATATCAACACACACACACACACACACACTCAAATATCAACACACACACACACTCAAATATCAACACACACACACACACACACTCAAATATCAACACACACACTCAAATATCAACACACACACACACACACACACTCAAATATCAACACACACACACACACACAAATATCAACACACACACTCAAATATCAACACACACACTCAAATATCAACACACATATGTATATATATAAATGTATTAAATAAATAAATAAAAATTACAATTAAATAATTTATATATAAATAATTTTTTTGAAGTAATTTTTTTAATTAACATAATTTTATTTTTTTATTAAAATAATTTTAATTCATTAAATGTAATATATATATATATATATATATATATATATATATATATATATATATTTGTTTATTTTTATAGAAAAAGCGACAAAATCCTTGAAAAAAATCAATGAAAATGTTTAAAAAAGCAGCAAAAATGTCAGAAAAGGCAACAAAAATAATGATAATGTGACAAAAACGTTCCAAAATCGCATCAAAAAACTTAAAAAGGAACTAAGAATTCGGGAATAAAAAGCCCAATTCTGATTATTGCGTTATGGCTACTCCAATTAATAAGTAAATTAATCTAATTGGCAGTTTCTTACACCAAAACGTAGCAAACGTTGCACCCCTTGTTGTGTGCGCAGGCGCAGTGCCTTTTTATTACCATAATAAGGTTACAGACACGTCGCTGTTGATTGGCTATCACCTGGGACACAGCCACCAAACGGGAGAAAGCATAACTCAAAGCTGTCTCACACCGTTCGAACCATAGCCACACGGTTGCACCGTTTAGAGACTGACGTGCTGCAGTGATTCCCTGTCTGTGGTGAGTTCACATGTCTGTAAAAACAGCAGGACATTCGCCTACTGTGGTGACAGATAGGTGAAGATCACGTTGTCTGCAGCCTGCCCGTTGCTAACGGGCTCGGTAGTGATCGACACGGTAACAGAGAAGCTCGGACAGAGGAGATTCGGCTGAAATAGATTAGTGATGGAGTTTCTGCCCTCAATGATCTCCCTGAAGTTATCTGGGAGCAGGGGCGGATCTAGAAAAATATTTATGAGGTGGCGAGAGGGGGGCAGGAATTTTTGAGGGGTGGCAACATATGGCAGACGTATATATATACAGAATTTAATCACACATTTTTAAAGTTGTGACTTTAAACTGACGTGTTAATCATTTGAGAATAGAATTACATGTTGGTGTTAAGAAGAAGAAGATGGAAAGTATTGGATTGACTGTTGATTTCATTTATTTAATATTAGCTGCTCAGTTAATAATCACCATTTCACGTTAGCAATCCATAGTATGAAAAGTATTTTTAAACAGACCCAGTACACAGAGACCCAGTACACAGAGACCCAGTACACACAGACCCAGTACACACAGACAAAGTACACATTGACCCAGTACACACAGATACCCAGTACACACAGATACCCAGTACACAGATACCCAGCACACAGATACCCAGTACACACAGATACCCAGTACACACAGACCCAGTACACACAGACCCAGTACACACAGACCCAGTACACACAGACCCAGTACACACAGATACCCAGTACACACATGGACCCAGTTTCATGATGTGATAACAGGATTTTGGGTTAGTGAAAAGAGAGGACCACTCTGTGGTTTAACAGTTTATTTAGACTCAGAGAGAACTATTCTGTGTGTATAAATGTGATCATCAGAATCAGATTTTACATAATATAAAATCAGATATTCACCAGAACTTCACACATTAAGAAGAAGAAAACATAATAACTTCAGAAAATAACAAATTGTAATCATTCATGTTACAAGATTACATCCTCAGTTTAATATCTGCTGTTAGAAAGTCTCTCCCCCAATGAAATATTAAAAAATTAAAATATTACGACTTTTTTCTTGAAACATTAGAACTTTTTTTCCCGAAATATTACGATTTTTCCCCCCCAAATATTACAACTTTTTACGAAAATATTATGACTTTTTTAGTTGAAATATTTACTTTGAGATATAAATTCCTACATTTCCCAGAATGCCATTAAATAATCCCAGAGGACACACAGTATGTCAACGTCACACCACTGCAAACAAAGTGAGTAAATAAAACATCCTTAACTTAAGTAAAAGCATTAATCCCACACTGTTAAAATATAAAGTAAAAGATCTATGTTAAAACTTTATTCTTTATTATTCCCAAAATATTACGAGTTTTTACAAAAATATTATTATAACTTTTTTACTTGAAATATTATGACTTTTTTCCCAAAATATTAAACTTTTCCCCAAATATTAAGACTTTTTTTTATTAAAATATTGTGATTTTTTCCCCAAAATATTACAACTTTTCCCCCAAAATATTACGACTTTTTTTTCTTAAAATTTTGCGAATTTCTTCCCAAAATATTACTTTTTTTCTTGAAATATTATGACTTTTTTCCCCAAAATATTATGATTTTTTTTAACTTAAAATATTACAACTTGTTTCTTGAAATATTACGACTTCTTTTCCCAAAATATTACGACTTTTTTATTTGAAATAGTTACTTTGAGATATAAGTTCCTACATTTCCCAGAATGCCATTCAATAATCCCAGAGGACACAGTATGTCAACGTCACACCACTGCAAACAAAGTGAGTAAATAAATAAAACACATCCTTAACTTAAGTAAAATAATTAATCCCACACTGTTAAAATGTAAAGTAAAAGATCTTTGTTACAACTTTATTCTTCAAATATTACGAATTTTTTCCCAGAATTTTACGATATTTTTCCCAAAACTTTACTACTTTTTCAAAATATTACGACTTTTTCATTTTAAGTATTAGGACTTTTTTACTTGAAATATTATTATTTTGTTACTGAAATATAATATATATTACGACATTTTTCTTGTAATATTATTACTTTTTCCCTCAAAATATTATGACATTTTTCCCAAAATATTACTTTTTTCTTAAAATATTATGACTTTTTTCCTAAAATATTAAAAAAATGTCCTAAAATTTTACTATTTTTTTTCCACAGTATTACTTTTTTTCTTCAAATATTATGACTTTTTTCCTAAAATATTAAAAAAAAAATCCTAAAATATTACAATTTTTTCCACAAATATTACATTTTTTCCCAAAATGTTACGACTTTTTCAAAATATTACGACTTTTTCATTTAAAGTATTACGACTTTTTTACCTGAAATATTTGTTTTTTTTTACTGAAATATAATATATATTACGACTTTTTTCTTGTAATATTACGATTTTTCCCCAAAATATTACGACTTGTTTTTTTTAAAAATTACAATTTCTTTTTTTAAATATTAAGACTTTTTTTTTTTTTAAATTAAGACTTTTAAAAAAAATATATAATATATATTATGACTTTTTCTTGTAATATTACGATATTTTTCCCCAAAATATTACATTTTTCCACCCAAAATATTACATTTTTCCCAAAATATTACAACTTTTTCCCCAAAATATTACAACTTGTTTTGTTAAAATATTACAATTTTTTTTTAAATATTATGACTTTTTTTCTTGAAATATTTTACTTTGAGATAAAGTTTCTATATTTCCCCGAATGCCATTAAGTAAATGAATAAAACACAATCTTAACTTAAAGCGCCCATATGATGCTCATTTTCAGGTTCATAATTGTATTTTGAGGTTATATCAGAACAGCTTTACATGGTTTAATTTTCAAAAAACACCATATTTTTGTTGTACTGCACATTGCTGCAGCTCCTCTTTTCACCCTGTGTGTCGAGCTCTCTGTTTTAGGTGGGAGTGGCACATGCACATTAACTAGGTAAGGCCTACTAGCATGAAGCTAGCTGCTACAACACACACTAGTTCACCCTAATCTCCAAAAGAACTACTTCCATGTACCTGTTCTGCAGATATTCACCACAAAGTTGGAAGTGCGCCCTCATTTAGAAGAAGTCTCCCGGCTAATCCTGCCTTCTACTACTGAAGTTGGAGAAACAGCTAGCTGTTGTGGTATTAGCTAAAGTGGTTAGCACACACCGAATGTTTCGGCCGATGACGTAGAAAGCCGTGCAGATGTTGACCAGCTCACCCGGAGACTGAAGGCAGGACATATTCAGAAACCGGATCTCAATCAGAACAGCATGGATGGTTGTTTTTCAAAGTTTGTATGCGTGTGGAAGCACCAGAGACAAAATATCCCCCCAAATTTTTTCACAATATGGGCACTTTAAGTAAAACTATTAATCCCACACCGTTAAATTGTAAAGTTTTTTCCCAAAATATTACAACTTTTTTACTTGAAATATTATTTACTTTGAGAAATAAGTAAAGTCCCTAATGTCAACAGCATTATTACTGAAGTACATTACTTGAGTAAATGTACTTAGTTACATTCTGCTGGTTTTTACTTGGAACAGATGAAATTAAACTGGTTTTCGTCGTCGATCATTTTGACCCACGTTCCCTCTCGGTCCATGGCTCCAGACACATTGCAGTCGTCCCCAGACTGGCCGGGGCCCCAGTTGGTGTAGCGGACCGTCTCGTCAGTGACCCAGAACCAGAAGTCCAGAGTGCAGGTGTAGCGCAGTCCCAGCCACACGTAGGGACTGGAGGCCATCTTGGCTCTCTCCTGGACCCAGCGCTGCTTGTCCAGGTTGGTGATGGAGACAAGGTCGCGATGGTGATCTCTGCAGTAGTATAACGCGTCCACCCAGGTCATGTTCTTCTCGATCAGGATCACTGAATCTGTCAGGGGAAAAGGGGAGTCTATCAGGGTCAGAGCTAATCAGGGACCGAGCCAATCAGGGACAGAGTCAGTCAGGGTCAGAGTCAATCAGGGTCAGAGTCAGTCAGGGTCAGAGTCAATCAGGGTCAGAGTCAGTCAGGGTCAGAGTCAATCAGGGTCAGAGTCAATCAGGGTCAGAGTCAATCAGGGTCAGAGTCAATCAGGGTCAGAGTTAGTCAGGGTCAGAGTCAGTTAGGGTCAGAGTCAATCAGGGTCAGAGTCAGTCAGGGTCAGAGTCAATCAGGGTCAGAGTCAGTCAGGGTCAGAGTCAATCAGGGTCAGAGTCAATCAGGGTCAGAGTTAGTCAGGGTCAGAGTCAGTTAGGGTCAGAGTCAATCAGGGTCAGAGTCAGTCAGGGTCAGAGTCAGTCAGGGTCAGAGTCCATCAGGGTCAGAGTCAGTTAGGGTCAGAGTCAGTCAGGGTCAGAGTCAGTCAGGGTCAGAGTCAATCAGGGTCAGAGTCAGTCAGGGTCAGAGTCAATCAGGGTCAGAGTCAATCAGGGTCAGAGTTAGTCAGGGTCAGAGTCAGTTAGGGTCAGAGTCAATCAGGGTCAGAGTCAGTCAGGGTCAGAGTCAATCAGGGTCAGAGTCAGTTAGGGTCAGAGTCAATCAGGGTCAAAGTCAATCAGGGTCAGAGTCAGTCAGGGGCTCAGCCAACCAGGGACGGAGCCAATCAGGGGCTCAGCCAACAAGGGACGGAGCCAATCAGGGGCTCAGCCAACCAGGGACGGAGCCAATCATGGGCAGAGACCCAAATGCTCCGCCCGTGGAGACAAACACAGGACAGTTTAAATAACAGCTGTAACATTAGATTATATATTTTGTGATGAAGTAATATTACACGAGAGGGTTTGATTTAACGTCATTATTGGCACGACAGTGATGCGTCTAGTATGTTTAGAGAAACTTTTACAACTTTATATATCCACCTTCCCACCAAGTTAGCATGTGGAACTAAATGGATTCCTTAGGTCATCTGTTTTAATGATTCTACTATCTTCTTTGTTTTCTTTCTAACTTTAAAATGGAGCTACAGCCTTTTAAAAGCCTTTTTAAAGTCGGCCCAAAAGATGCAGTTAAAAGTAATATCTCAGCAGAAAACTGCACTTTAAGAGGTAACTGTCATTTTATTTTTAGCGCTGCCTTATTATATTTAATATATAAGCAGTATGTTGTATTTTAGCAGAACTGAGAACACTTTATCTGTTTAT
Organism: Zingel zingel; assembly: GCA_023566125.1. Lineage (NCBI taxonomy): Eukaryota > Metazoa > Chordata > Actinopteri > Perciformes > Percidae > Zingel > Zingel zingel. The sequence continues at coordinate 38,218,880 of CM042322.1, read as the reverse complement.
TTATGGCGAATTATATCTTTATCAAGATATTCAACAACGATGAACCTCAGATATATGACCATTACACCGAACTGCCTTGCACTATATTTGTATTTATACTTAAATCTTAAATCTCAGACTATACTGATATACTTCAATTGCTACTGTATATTTTTTGTAAATTTGTAAATTCTAGTGCAGTGTTATACCGTATACTTAATAGTATTTTTTTTTTTATATTTCATACTGTCATTTCTGTTTTTTCATTCTTTAAATAGTAGTCAAATTCCTTGTTTGTCTACGCAAACCTGGCCAATAAAGCTGATTCTGATTCTGACTCATACCGTGCGGCCATAATTCTTATAATCAACTAATAAATAAAGTGAATCATTAAAGAGATGTAGATGTACAGTACCGTTAGACAGACCTTCTGCTAAACTCACCGTTGTAGCAGAAGAAGGGTTTGGATTTCTCACAGTCATAGGATCTCCATTTTCCATTTGACGTAGTCGTAGCACATGTCTTCTTAGGTTTGTTATCCTTATGTTCATCTTCATCCCAGGATCTGAAAGAGAAACTGCTCCCATCTGACCAACTCCAGTAGTCTCTGAACAGGCCAATCCAGAACTTTTTTTTTTTAGGATCGTTCTGTGTCTTGAAGTCTTCTATTTGTTTGACTCCACTGATCAGGTCAGTGTAATTTTCTCTGCAGTAGCTCTGAGCCTCTAGCCAGGTCTTCGTTTTCGTATTGTCAATGATCAGAAATGTATTGCCAGATTTGTTGTATTCTGTGGAACACACAGACAAACTTTTTAGTTTTAATTTAGTCTCATAAAATCCTACATTATTCTTATTTTAAAACAATAATGTGATATCAATTCAGAGACTTTCCTCCCCTGAAAAACTCCCCCATAAGTGGTCTGTTCCAGATCATTCTGACCTATATCTAGGTTTCTAGTGGCGGCGCCCTCTAGTGGCCGTAGTAGTTCTGAAAAAAAAGTAAAGTGAGGACGTAGAAGAACGCCAAATGTCCTGGTAAGGAAGCAGGTTGGGGGGGGGGGGGGGGGTCAAACAAACACAGGACTTCCACCCAGGAGACCAGGGTTGATGTCCCGTTTGAAAGGAAAAGGAAACAGAAGGTTTTTTTAACTTTAGGGAACAAACTGAGCTACGTCACGTTCTGGGTCACGTGATCACCTTCAGGAAGTGAAGTCACGTCTGAGCTCAACCCAAACCTTAATCTTTTTATCAACTTAACTCAGTAGTTTTGGTGTCTAAAGCTAACCAAACTGGAGCCATTTCACAAAGTTAACCACGTGTTTAAAACTGCGACTGTTACCTTCTCTTGTTTTAGATATGAGGACGAAGAACTCTCCTCTAGGTCAGATTAGAGGGGGGGGGGACAAAAGTCAGAACTACTACATTAATTTAGGTCAGAATGATGCTGGAACAAACCACTTCTGGGGGAGTTTTTAGGGGAGAACAGACTCTATGCGCCACATATTCTCACCGTCATAGCAGATAAAGTCATACTGGTTAGAACAAAGGTCGTCATCCCATGTGCCATCATTCATCCTCACACAGATCTGATGATCGTCTACATTATCTGGCTGTCCTTCAAACCATTTACTCTCAGTCACGTTGAACTCCTCCCCTGGCAGAGACCAGCGCCACACGATGTTTGTTAGGTTTTCTTGCAGCCCAATCCAGGCTCCGTCTTGATACTGTGGATACTTTGCAGTCGCGGCGTCGCGGAGTCTCTGCATGTCTGTCTGGTTAGACACTGTGGCCAGGTCAGTGTGGTACTTTCTGCAATACTCCTGGGCTTCTTTCCAGGTCTTATTGTCTCCAATGAAGTGGTAGTCACACATCTGACCCCCAATGGAGGAACACTGACCTGATAACAGAGGAGAAACTGCAGTGATGGAGCTGAGAGCTAGACAAGCATCTGTTCATTTAAAGGTAACTTTGTTCTGTTTTTAAACCTGGACTCTATTTTCCCATGTTTTTGTGTCTAAGTGACTGATGTTAAAGAGTAAGATCCTTTTTGTTTAACATGAAACAGCCCCAAAATAACCATCACCAAACTCCACCAGACTTAATTTAACATGCTAAAATATGCTAACGTGGTAGCATATGCTATAATGCTAATACATGCTAACTAAAATTTGGTCCTGTAACAGAAACAAAATAAAAAAGATCCTTTTTTTAAATACAAAAACATCTGTCAAATTGCATTCGCTAAATCCACCAGCCTCCATGTAAATAATCAGGACTTTTATCATCGTAAAACACACTTCATTCAAAGTGGACAGAAACTAAATAAAACTACCAAAAGTCGTCTTGGTTCATCTTTCCACTGTTCCAACAATCACCACTCTGGTTTGGTTGAAATAAACCCTTAATTCACCCATTTACATGTGGAGATATGCTGGCTCTATACACGCTAAAAGTCCTGATTATTTACATGGAGTCTGATGGAAATATGCTGACTCTATACACGCTAAAAGTACTGATTGTTTACATGGAGTCTGGTGGAAATATGCTGGCTCTTTACACGCTAAAAGTCCTGATTATTTACATGGAGTCTGGTGGAGATATGCTGGCTCTATACACGCTAAAAGTCCTGATTATTTACATGGAGTCTGGTGGAAATATGCTGGTTTTATACACACTAAAAGTACTGATTATTTACATGGAGTCTGGTGGAAATATGCTGGCTTTATACACGCTAAAAGTACTGATTATTTACATGGAGTCTGGTGGAAATATGCTGGCTTTATACACGCTAAAAGTACTGATTATTTACATGGAGTCTGGTGGAAATATGCTGGCTCTATACACGCTAAAAGTGCTGATTATTTACATTATTATTGACTTGGAGTTGATGAGGAGTGAGCTGTCCAGATGATCCACTTACCCATCACAATCAACACAAACAGACTCCACTGCATCTTCACCCTGTCATTTTTGGTATGAAATCAGGATTATTTTACACCATTACTCACTGACTTTCTTACTGAAGTTATAACACATGCACACACACAGAGACACACACACAGACACACACACACACACACAAACACACACACACAGATACACACAGACACACACACACACACAAACACACACACACAGATACACACAGACACACACACACACAGACAAACAGACAAGTCAACAGTGAACCTTGAACTGTGACATTTGCATTCATATGTTTCCTGTTGGGGACTTTTTGAATTTGTGTTAAAGGAAATAATATGAAAATGATATTAATATGTTGGAGGAGTGAGGGGGGGACAGACAGAAGAACAGCCTGTCTTTATGTTTAGGGATACAGTGTATGACCCAGTCCCTCAGGATGCAAATCAAAGATCTAACTAGTCATCACATTCAGCTGCAAAGTAAAGGTTAACTTTGGGTTGTTTTCAGCCTGGACTCTATGTTCCCATGTGTTTGTGTCTCAGTGACTGATGGGAACAACTATCTTTAAAAATGGTCCAAAGCAAGAAACAAGCTGTAATGTAACCCTACAGGAAACATGTTCAGAGTCAGTTAGTGTCTGACACACACACACACACACACACACACACACACACACACACACACACACACACACACACACACACACACACACACACACACACACACACACACAAACGCAGATGCACAAACGCACACACACACAGACAGACAGAGAGATACACACTCTCACACACACACATACTGACAGGCAACATTGTAGTGTGGTTTGGCAGGGCTACTTCACATGACCTTAATCTTCTGACGAAAGTAGTCAAAACTGCATCTAAAATCATGGGGGTTCCACTTGAACCGCTCCAACACATTCACTGGAAACGCACGAGGTATCCTGCAGGATTCTAGTCATCCTGCACACAATCTCTTCCACCTTCCATCAGGGAGACGTTTGCAGAGCATCCCAACACGCACAACACGTTTTAGGGATAGTTTTTACCCTCAGGTAGTAAGGTTAGTGAACGATAGCACAACAGGAAGGAGGGCTGTGGTCTGAGCTTAGTCACGTATGTATATTGTGTTTGGATATTCCTAGATGTTTTAAATGTTATGTTTTTAAAACACACACACACACACAAAACGCAGACACACACACACACATAGTGCGTCTCACTATCTTTGTGGGGACCCGTCATTGACATAATGCATTCCCTAGCCCCTTACCCTAACCTTAACCATCACCACTAGATGCCTAACCTTAACCCTTACCCTCACCCTAACCATAACCTAATTCTAACCCTAATCCTAAAACCAAGTCTTAACCCTCAAACAGACCTTTAACCTTGTGGGGTCCAGCATTTTGGCCCCACAAAGCTGTGCAGACCTCACAAGTATACTGTATTCCCGGTTTTTGGGACCCAAGAATATAGTTAAACAAGAACACACACACACACAGACACACACAAACACAAGGAACTTATTATGCAATTTGAAATATAAAAAACAGAAATACAAATGTGAATCACGTTCTACGAGTTTTAGTCAATTTTATAGCATTTGGAGAAAAACATTTATGAAATAACGTTGAAAAAAATAACAAAAATGTCAAGAGAAGCGCAGGAAAGATGTGACAAAAACAACTTATAAAAAACTTTGCTGAAAAGCGACAGAAGTGTCGAAAAAGACGAGCACAACGTTGAAAAAAACAAAGTTAATTCAGAGCCAGAAAAATAAAAAGTTGCACGGTCAACGAGGAAGACAACACAAACATTGAAATGTGAAATCAAACAGCCGAGTTCATAACTTACATCTTGTGAATGTCCACAGCTTCCCTCTGCTCTGATGTTTCTCTCTTTCTGTGCAGACGGAGACTGCTCTCAACACTTTATTCTTCCTCTTCATACTCTCTGACTGTCACTTTGAATATTAAAATATCAACGTGTCAGATCTGTATCATTAGGCCCTGATTGGCTAATCAGGAGCACCGGGTTGGTTGTGAGGGCTGGGTTGAAATTATATTTGAATATCATATATGCTGTCCCTAGGCCGCCTGCACTCGCAGCCCACTCTTTGTATTTACAGTATTTATTTTGTCTTGCAGCCCACTGTTCTCTACATTCATGCAGCCGACTCGCAGAGTGCAGCCTGGTTAATGATGACGTACTTATGTTTTGAGTCCTTCGACGGTGGCACCTTGCTAAAAACACTAACAAACCGTCCGCGCACACTTCAGTCACTGGTGCTTGTTGGAGGATGCCACCGTGAGCAAAAACAGGCTGTTTTAAACGGGTAATAGAAAGCGCAAAACGGCATTGAAAAGGCGACAATTTAAAAAGGAGATCTCTAGAAAATGACGCGTTCAGATTAACGTTTTGTTTTTTTAGCGAAACGCGAAATGAAGATGATGAAACGGGTAAGCTAAGCTAGTTAGGAGAAGTGCAGGATGCAAGCGGTCTTGCAAAACAACACTACGTTGCCTGCAAACCAGCATTTATGTTTATGAATCATACTTTTTCCTGTAGCTCTGCAGCAGAAGCTACTAGTCCAGTTTGCTGCTAACAGTGTCTATGAAGAGCCAGTAACGTTACCAAGCACCAGCTATGTGAGCCCCCATAACGCCAGTTTGGGCAGGAAGCGTTGCTCATTGACTGAATATTATAATAATTAATAAGAGGGTGGTGTAGACCTGCTCTATACTCAAAATGCCCTGGGTTAATTAATGATGCCAGATGATTCGGCACTACTATAATGAAACTGTCTTGACTTGATCAGAAAGCTTTGTAAAATGGGACAGAGCCAGTAGTGTGCATTGGGGATAGACTGTCTGTCTGTGTGGAAGGCACAACTACTGTAAGCTGTTGTATCACAGTGTGTGAACAAGCAAACATGATCAGATTAGTTACAATATAATATTCCCAAATATTACTTGTGACCCATTATGCCTCCATCCTCGAAATTATGATAGTAAATATACAAAGCCCACAACTGGAAGGGAAGAGGAAGATATAGATATAGGAAACAAAGATTAAGGTCTCATTAGAAAGTGCAATCCAATGTATATTGTTCTTTATTTAATTTCAAGTTTTGGATATCTGTGATTACTTATTTGCACAGAAAATAGATTCTGATATTGTTGAACATCATTGGGTTGTTGTTAAGATGTTAACTTTTCTAATAACTCTACATTGTGAAGCAACACTTGGAAATAGTGATATTTTACAAAAATACACTGAATTACAAGGCTGTAGAGAACAGGGCGCTATTGCAGACTTATACTAACGTTTTGATCACATTTTTCGTGAAGTAAAGTGGGCCGGTCTGAGGCATGAAACTCCAGGGCTAAAAATGAGTCCCACTCTGGCCCTGTGCATCATTGCCTAGGAACTTCCCCCTGTTACCTTCATCTAAACATGATTTTGGTATTCCTTATTTGGTGACATAGAGCGAGGGAGAAAGCATGGACAAACTGTATCCATAACAAGATTAAGGAAGTCTCTTTCAAGGTATTATTACCCAAACTTGTGTTACAAATATTTAAACTCAATGTTGATTTTATGTGTGATTTTTGTGGACTAGAAGAAGAAGAGAGTATTTCAGATCAGAGGTCACATTATCCAGCCAGGAACAAGCACAACATTTACATCACGGGTGTCAAACTCAGTTTCTGTGATGTACATTTTACACGCTTCCAAGCAAGTTCTCCCCTGATCCCACCGTAAAAGACTCTACATTAAATACACCCAGTACACACAGATACCCAGTACACAGAGACCCAGTACACACAGATACCCAGTACACACAGACCCAGTACACAGAGACCCAGTACACAAAGATACCCAGTACACAGAGACCCAGTACACAGATACCCAGTACACACAGACCCAGTACACATAGACCCAGTACACAGAGACCCAGTACACACAGACCCAGCACACACAGATACCCAGTACACACAGACCCAGTACACACAGATACCAGTACACAAAGACCCAGTACACAGATAACCAGTACACACAGACCCAGTACACACAGATACCCAGTACACAGAGACCCAGTACACAAAGATAACCAGCACACAGATACCCAGTACACACAGAGACCCAGTACACACAGAGAACCAGTACACACAGAGAACCAGTACACAGAGACCTCGTACACAGAGACCCAGTACACAGAGACCCAGTAGACACAGACCCAGTACACAGAGACCCAGTACACACAGACCCAGTACACACAGACCCCGTACACACAGATACCCAGTATACACAGATACCCAGTACACAGAAACCCAGTACACACAGATACCCAGTACACACAGATACCCAGTACACAGAGACCCAGTACACAAAGATAACCAGCACACAGATACCCAGTACACACAGAGGCCCAGTACACACAGAGAACCAGTACACAGAGACCCCGTACACAGAGACCAAGTACACAGAGACCCAGTACACACAGACCCAGTACACAGAGACCCAGTACACACAGACCCCGTACACACAGACCCCGTACACACAGATACCCAGTATACACAGATACCCAGTACACAGAGACCCAGTACACAAAGATAACCAGCACACAGATACCCAGTACACACAGAGACCCAGTACACACAGAGAACCAGTACACACAGAGAACCAGTACACAGAGACCCCGTACACAGAGACCCAGTACACAGAGACCCAGTAGACACAGACCCAGTACACAGAGACCCAGTACACACAGACCCAGTACACACAGACCCCGTACACACAGATACCCAGTATACACAGATACCCAGTACACAGAAACCCAGTACACACAGATACCCAGTACACACAGACCCAGTACACACAGATACCCAGTACATACAGATACCCAGTACACAGAGACCCAGTACACAAAGATAACCAGCACACAGATACCCAGTACACACAGAGACCCAGTATACACAGAGAACCAGTACACAGAGACCCCGTACACAGAGACCCCGTACACAGAGACCCAGTACACAGAGACCCAGTACACACAGACCCAGTACACACAGACCCCGTACACACAGACCCCGTACACACAGATACCCAGTATACACAGATACCCAGTACACAGAAACCCAGTACACACAGATACCCAGTACACACAGACCCAGTACACACAGATACACAGTACACAGAGACCCAGTACACACAGATACCCAGTACACACAGACCCAGTACACACAGACCCAGTACACACAGAGAACCAGTACACAGAGACCCCGTACACAGAGACCCAGTACACAGAGACCCAGTACACAGAGACTCAGTACACAGAGACCCATTACACACAGACCCCGTACACACAGATACCCAGTATACACAGATACCCAGTACACAGAAACCCAGTACACACAGATAGCCAGTACACACAGACCCAGTACACACAGATACCCAGTACACAGAGACCCAGTACACACAGATACCCAGTACACAGAGACCCAGTACACAGAGACCCAGTAAACACAGATACCCAGTACACACAGACCCAGTACACACAGATACCCAGTACACAGAGACCCAGTACACACAGATACCCAGTACACAGAGACCCAGTACACAGAGACCCAGTAAACACAGATACCCAGTACACACAGATACCCAGTACACACAGACCCAGTACACACAGACCCAGTACACACAGAGAACCAGTACACAGAGACCCCGTACACAGATACCCAGTACACAGAAACCCAGTACACACAAACCCAGTACACACAGACCCAGTACACACAGATACCCAGTACACAGAGACCCAGTACACACAGACCCAGTACACAGAGACCGAGTGCACACAGACCCAGTGCACACAGAGACCCAGTACACAGAGACCCAGTACACAGAGACCCAGTACACAGAGACCCAGTACACACAGACCCAGTACACACATGGACCCAGTTTCATGATGTGATAACAGGATTTTGGGTTAGTGAAAAGAGAGGACCACTCTGTGGTTTAACAGTTTATTTAGACTCAGAGAGAACTATTCTTTGGTTACATAAAACTCAAGAAAAAATGTGATCATCAGAACCAGATTTTACATAATATAAAATCAGATATTCACCAGAACTTCACACATTAGGAAGAAGAAAACATAATAACTTCAGAAAATAACAAATTGTAATCATTCATGTTACAAGATTACATCCTCAGTTTAATATCTGCTGTTAGAAAGTCTCTCCCCAATGAAATATTAAAAAATTAAAATGTTACGACTTTTTTCTTGAAACATTAGAACTTTTTTTCCCGAAATAATATGTCTTTTTCCCCCCAAATATTACAACTTTTTACGAAAATATTATTATGACTTTTTTACTTGAAATATTATGATTTTTTCCCCCGAAATATTACAACTTTTTTCCCGAAATATTACGACTTTTTTATTTGAAATATTTACTTTGAGATATAAATTCCTACATTTCCCAGAATGCCATTCAATAATCCCAGAGGACACACAGTATGTCAACGTCACACCACTGCAAACAAAGTGAGTAAATAAAACATCCTTAACTTAAGTAAAACTGTTAAAATATAAAGTAAAAGATCTATGTTAAAACTTTATTCTTCAAATATTACGAATTTTTTCCCAAAATATTACAACTTTTTACAAAAATATTATTATTCCTTTTTTACTTGAAATATTATGACTTTTTTCCCAAAATATTACAACTTTTTCCCCAAAATATTATGACTTTTTTTTCTTAAAATATTGCGAATTTCTTCCCAAAATATAACTTTTTTCTTGAAATATTATGACTTTTTTCCCCAAAATATTATGATTTTTTTTACTTAAAATATAACAACTTGTTTCTTGAAATATTCCGACTTCTTTTCCCAAAATATTACGACTTTTTTATTTGAAATAGTTACTTTGATATATAAATTCCTACATTTCCCAGAATGCCATTCAATAATCCCAGAGGACACACAGTATGTCAATGTCACACCACTGCAAACAAAGTGAGTAAATTAATTAAACACATCCTTAACTTAAGTAAAAGTATTAATCCCACACTGTTAAAATGTAAAGTAAAAGATCTTTGTTACAACTTTATTCTTCAAATAGTACGAATTTTTTTCCAAAATTTTACGACATTTTTCCCAAAACTTTACTACTTTTTCAAAATATTACGACTTTTTCATTTTAAATATTAGGACTTTTTTACTTGAAATATTATTATTTTGTTAATGAAATATAATATATATTACAACTTTTTTCTTGTAATATTACTTTTTCCCCCAAAATATTACTTTTTTCTTCAAATATTATGACTTTTTTCCTAAAATATTAAAAAAATTCCTAAAATATTACAATTTTTTCCACAAATATTACTTTTTTTCTTAAAATATTACGATTTTTTTCTCAGAATATTACTTTTTTCTTGAAATATTAAGAAATATTATGTTTTTTTACTTAAAATATTATGACTTGTTTCTTGAAATATTACGACTTCTTTTCCCAAAATATTACTACGTTTTTATTTGAAATATTTACTTTGAGATATAAATTCCTACATTTCCCAGAATGCCATTCAATAATCCCAGAGGACACACAGTATGTCAACGTCGAACCACTGCAAACAAAGTGAGTAAATTAATAAAACACATCCTTAACTTAAGTAAAAGTATTAATCCCACACTGTTAAAATGTAAAGTAAAAGATCTTTGTTACAACTTTATTTTTCAAATATTACGAATTTTTTTCAAAAATTTTACGACATTTTTCCCAAAACTTTACTACTTTTTCAAAATATTATGACTTTTTCATTTTAAGTATTAGGACTTTTTTACTTGAAATATTATTATTTTGTTAATGAAATATAATAGATATTACAACTTTTTTCTTGTAATATTATTATTTTTTCCCCCAAAATATTATGACATTTTTCCCAAAATATTACTTTTTTCTTCAAATATTATGACTTTTTTCCTAAAATGTTAAAAAAAAATCCTAAAATATTACAATTTTTTCCACAAATATTACTTTTTTTCTTAAAATATTACGAATTTTTTCTCAGAATATTACTTTTTTCTTGAAATATTAAGAAACATTATGATTTTTTTACTTAAAATATTATGACTTGTTTCTTGAAATATTACGACTTCTTTTCCCAAAATATTACTGTTTTTTTTTTAAATATTTACTTTGAGATATAAATTCCTACATTTCCCAGAATGCCATTCAATAATCCCAGAGGACACACAGTATGTCAACGTCACACCACTGCAAACAAAGTGAGTAAATGAATAAAACACATCCTTAACTTAAGTAAAAGTATTAATCCCACACTGTTAAAATGTAAAGTAAAAGATCTTTGTTACAACTTTATTCTTCAAATATTACAAATTTTTTCCCAAAATTTTATGAAATTTTTCCTAAAATATTAAACTTTTCCCCAAATATTACGACTTTTTTTCTTAAAATATTGCGAATTTCTTCCCAAAATATTATAACTTTTCCCCAAAATATTACGACTTTTTTTCTTAAAATATTGTGATTTTTTCCCCAAAATATTAAAAAATTTTCCCCAAAATATTAGGACTTTTTTTTTTTTAAATATTGCGAATTTCTTCCCGAAATATTACTTTTTTTCTTGAAATATTATGACTTCTTTTCCCAAAATATTATGACTTTTTCATTTGAAATATTTACTTTGAGATATAAGTTCCTACATTTCCCAGAATGCCATTCAATAATCCCAGAAGACACACAGTATGTCAACGTCACACCACTGCAAACAAAGTGAGTAAATGAATAAAACACATCCTTAACTTAAGTAAAAGAATTGATCCCACACTGTTAAAATGTAAAGTAAAAGATCTTTGTTACAACTTTATTCTTTAAATATTACGATTTCTTTCCCAAAATTTAATGACATTTTCCCCAAAATAGTAAACTTTTCCCCCAAAAATTACTTTTTTCTTAAAATGTTACGATTCTTTCCCAAAATATTACGACTTTTTTTCTTAAAATATTACGATTTTTTTACTTGAAATATTATTTAATTTGAGAAATAAGTAAAGTCCCTAATGTCAACAGCATTATTACTGAAGTACATTACTTGAGTAAATGTACTTAGTTACATTCTGCTGGTTTTTACTTGGAACAGATGAAATTAAACTGGTTTTCGTCGTCGATCCTTTTGACCCACGTTCCCTCTCGGTCCATGGCTCCAGACACATTGCAGTCGTCCCCAGACTGGCCGGGGCCCCAGTTGGTGTAGCGGACCGTCTCGTCAGTGACCCAGAACCAGAAGTCCAGAGTGCAGGTGTAGCGCAGTCCCAGCCACACGTAGGGACTGGAGGCCATCTTGGCTCTCTCCTGGACCCAGCGCTGCTTGTCCAGGTTGGTGATGGAGACAAGGTCGCGATAGTGATCTCTGCAGTAGTATAACGCGTCCACCCAGGTCATGTTCTTCTCGATCAGGATCACTGAATCTGTCAGGGGAAAAGGGGAGTCTATCAGGGTCAGAGCTAATCAGGGACCGAGCCAATCAGGGACAGAGTCAGTCAGGGTCAGAGTCAATCAGGGTCAGAGTCAGTCAGGGTCAGAGTCAATCAGGGTCAGAGTCAATCAGGGTCAGAGTCAATCAGGGTCAGAGTCAGTCAGGGTCAGAGTCCATCAGGGTCAGAGTCAGTTAGGGTCAGAGTCAGTCAGGGTCAGAGTCAGTCAGGGTCAGAGTCAATCAGGGTCAGAGTCAGTCAGGGTCAGAGTCAATCAGGGTCAGAGTCAGTCAGGGTCAGAGTCAATCAGGGTCAGAGTCAATCAGGGTCAGAGTTAGTCAGGGTCAGAGTCAGTTAGGGTCAGAGTCAATCAGGGTCAGAGTCAGTCAGGGTCAGAGTCAGTCAGGGTCAGAGTCCATCAGGGTCAGAGTCAGTTAGGGTCAGAGTCAGTCAGGGTCAGAGTCAGTCAGGGTCAGAGTCAATCAGGGTCAGAGTCAGTCAGGGTCAGAGTCAATCAGGGTCAGAGTCAATCAGGGTCAGAGTTAGTCAGGGTCAGAGTCAGTTAGGGTCAGAGTCAATCAGGGTCAGAGTCAGTCAGGGTCAGAGTCAATCAGGGTCAGAGTCAGTTAGGGTCAGAGTCAATCAGGGTCAAAGTCAATCAGGGTCAGAGTCAGTCAGGGGCTCAGCCAACCAGGGACGGAGCCAATCAGGGGCTCAGCCAACAAGGGACGGAGCCAATCAGGGGCTCAGCCAACCAGGGACGGAGCCAATCATGGGCAGAGACCCAAATGCTCCGCCCGTGGAGACAAACACAGGACAGTTTAAATAACAGCTGTAACATTAGATTATATATTTTGTGATGAAGTAATATTACACGAGAGGGTTTGATTTAACGTCATTATTGGCACGACAGTGATGCGTCTAGTATGTTTAGAGAAACTTTTACAACTTTATATATCCACCTTCCCACCAAGTTAGCATGTGGAACTAAATGGATTCCTTAGGTCATCTGTTTTAATGATTCTACTATCTTCTTTGTTTTCTTTCTAACTTTAAAATGGAGCTACAGCCTTTTAAAAGCCTTTTTAAAGTCGGCCCAAAAGATGCAGTTAAAAGTAATATCTCAGCAGAAAACTGCACTTTAAGAGGTAACTGTCATTTTATTTTTAGCGCTGCCTTATTATATTTAATATATAAGCAGTATGTTGTATTTTAGCAGAACTGAGAACACTTTATCTGTTTATTTATGGCGAATTATATCTTTATCAAGATATTCAACAACGATGAACCTCAGATATATGACCATTACACCGAACTGCCTTGCACTATATTTGTATTTATAGTTAAATCTTAAATCTCAGACTATACTGATATACTTCAATTGCTACTGTATATTTTTTGTAAATTTGTAAATTCTAGTGCAGTGTTATACCGTATACTTAATAGTATTTTTTTTTTATATTTCATACTGTCATTTCTGTTTTTTCATTCTTTAAATAGTAGTCAAATTCCTTGTTTGTCTACGCAAACCTGGCCAATAAAGCTGATTCTGATTCTGACTCATACCGTGCGGCCATAATTCTTATAATCAACTAATAAATAAAGTGAATCATTAAAGAGATGTAGATGTACAGTACCGTTAGACAGACCTTCTGCTAAACTCACCGTTGTAGCAGAAGAAGGGTTTGGATTTCTCACAGTCATAGGATCTCCATTTTCCATTTGACGTAGTCGTAGCACATGTCTTCTTAGGTTTGTTATCCTTATGTTCATCCTTATGTCCATCCTTATGTTCATCTTCATCCCAGGATCTGAAAGAGAAACTGCTCTCATCTGACCAACTCCAGTAGTCTCTGAACAGGCCAATCCAGAACTTTTTTTTTTTAGGATCGTTCTGTGTCTTGAAGTCTTCTATTTGTTTGACTCCACTGATCAGGTCAGTGTAATTTTCTCTGCAGTAGCTCTGAGCCTCTAGCCAGGTCTTCGTTTTCGTATTGTCAATGATCAGAAATGTATTGCCAGATTTGTTGTATTCTGTGGAACACACAGACAAACTTTTTAGTTTTAATTTAGTCTCATAAAATCCTACATTATTCTTATTTTAAAACAATAATGTGATATCAATTCAGAGACTTTCCTCCCCTGAAAAACTCCCCCATAAGTGGTCTGTTCCAGATCATTCTGACCTATATCTAGGTTTCTAGTGGCGGCGCCCTCTAGTGGCCGTAGTAGTTCTGAAAAAAAAGTAAAGTGAGGACGTAGAAGAACGCCAAATGTCCTGGTAAGGAAGCAGGTTGGGGGGGGGGGGGGTCAAACAAACACAGGACTTCCACCCAGGAGACCAGGGTTGATGTCCCGTTTGAAAGGAAAAGGAAACAGAAGGTTTTTTTAACTTTAGGGAACAAACTGAGCTACGTCACGTTCTGGGTCACGTGATCACCTTCAGGAAGTGAAGTCACGTCTGAGCTCAACCCAAACCTTAATCTTTTTATCAACTTAACTTATTAGTTTTGGTGTCTAAAGCTAACCAAACTGGAGCCATTTTACAAAGTTAACCACGTGTTTAAAACTGCGACTGTTACCTTCTCTTGTTTTAGATATGAGGACGAAGAACTCTCCTCTAGGTCAGATTAGAGGGGGGGGGGACAAAAGTCAGAACTACTACATTAATTTAGGTCAGAATGATGCTGGAACAAACCACTTCTGGGGGAGTTTTTAGGGGAGAACAGACTCTATGCACCACATATTCTCACCGTCATAGCAGATAAAGTCATACTGGTTAGAACAAAGGTCGTCATCCCATGTGCCATCATTCATCCTCACACAGATCTGATGATCGTCTACATTATCTGGCTGTCCTTCAAACCATTTACTCTCAGTCACGTTGAACTCCTCCCCTGGCAGAGACCAGCGCCACACGATGTTTGTTAGGTTTTCTTGCAGCCCAATCCAGGCTCCGTCTTGATACTGTGGATACTTTGCAGTCGCGGCGTCGCGGAGTCTCTGCATGTCTGTCTGGTTAGACACTGTGGCCAGGTCAGTGTGGTACTTTCTGCAATACTCCTGGGCTTCTTTCCAGGTCTTATTGTCTCCAATGAAGTGGTAGTCACACATCTGACCCCCAATGGAGGAACACTGACCTGATAACAGAGGAGAAACTGCAGTGATGGAGCTGAGAGCTAGACAAGCATCTGTTAATTTAAAGGTAACTTTGTTCTGTTTTTAAACCTGGACTCTATTTTCCCATGTTTTTGTGTCTAAGTGACTGATGTTAAAGAGTAAGATCCTTTTTGTTTAACATGAAACAGCCCCAAAATAACCATCACCAAACTCCACCAGACTTAATTTAACATGCTAAAATATGCTAACGTGGTAGCATATGCTATAATGCTAATACATGCTAACTAAAATTTGGTCCTGTAACAGAAACAAAATAAAAAAGATCCTTTTTTTAAATACAAAAACATCTGTCAAATTGCATTCGCTAAATCCACCAGCCTCCATGTAAATAATCAGGACTTTTATCATCGTAAAACACACTTCATTCAAAGTGGACAGAAACTAAATAAAACTACCAAAAGTCGTCTTGGTTCATCTTTCCACTGTTCCAACAATCAACACTCTGGTTTGGTTGAAATAATCCCTTAATTCACCCATTTACATGTGGAGATATGCTGGCTCTATACACGCTAAAATTCCTGATTATTTACATGGAGTCTGGTGGAAAT
>CM042322.1:38192736-38195236 GCA_023566125.1 Zingel zingel | reverse complement strand
TAAGATTTTTTGTCCAAAATATTACAACTTCTTTTACGAAATATGACATCTTTTTTCTTGAAATATTAAGATTTTTACTTGAAATATTATGATTTTTTTTATTACGACTTTTTTTCAGAAACATAACTTTTTCTTGAAATATTCAAGAAACAACATTTCCCAGAATGCCATTCAATAATCCCAGAGGACACACACTATGTCAACGTCACACCACTGCAAACAAAGTGAGTAAATGAATAAAACACATCCTTAACTTAAGTAAAAGTATTAATCCCACACTGTTAAAATGTAAAGTTAAACATATATATTACAACTTTTTTCCCGAAATATTACAACTTTTTTACTTGAAATATTACAAATTTTTTACTTGAAATATTACTTGAAATATTACGACTTTTTTACTTGAAATATTACGACTTCTTTCCGAAATATTACGTCTTTTTTCTTGAAATATTAAGAATTTTTACTTGAAATATTAAGAATTTTTACTTGAAATATTTTTTTTTTCCTATATAACGAAATATAACAACTTTTTTCTGGAAATATTATGACTTTTTTTCAGAAATATTACGACTTTTTTTCCCAAAATATTACTTTTTTCGTGAACTATTACAATTGTTTTTCAGAAAATACTACGACTTTTTTTCGTGAAATATTACGACTTTTTTTACTTAAAAAATTATCACTTTTTTTACTTGCAAAATTACGACTTTTTGTCCAAAATATTACGACTTCTTTTCTGAAATATGTCTTTTTTCTTGAAATATGAAGATTTTTTACTTGAAATATTATGTTTTTTTTCTTACATTCCAACTTTTTTTCAGAAACATAACTTTTTTTCTTGAAATATTCTGACTTTTTTTCAGAAATATTACGACTTTTTTCAGAAATATTAAGACTTATAAATATTTACTTTGAGATCTAAGTAAAGTACCTCATCTCAACAACATTATTACTTAAGTACAGTACTTGAGTAAATGTACTTAGTTACATTCTGCTGGTTTTTATGTGGAACAGATGAAATTAAACTTGTGGTTGTCGTCGATCATTTTGACCCACCGGCACGTTCCCTCTCGGTCCATGGCTCCAGACATGTTGCAGTCGTCTCCAGACTGGCCGGGGCCCCAGTTGGTGTAGCGGACCGTCTCGTCCGTCACCCAGAACCAGAAGTCCAGAGTGCAGGTGTAGCGCAGTCCCAGCCACACGTAGGGAGTGGAGGCCATCTTGGCTCTCTCCTGGACCCAGCACTGCTCGTCCAGGTTGGTGATGGAGACAAGGTCGCGATAGTGATCTCTGCAGTAGTATAACGCGTCCACCCAGGTCATGTCCTTCTCGATCAGGATCACTGAATCTGTCAGGGGAGAAGGGGAGTCCACTAGTGACGGCGTCAATCAGGGAAGGAGTCAGTCAGGGGCAGAGTCATTCTGGGGCGGAGTCAATTAGTCAGGGGCAGAGCCAATTAGTGTTGGAGTCAATTAGTGTCAGAGTCAATTAGTGGCAGAGACAATCATGGGCAGAGACCCCAATGCATGGAGACAAACACAGGACAGTTTAAATAACAGCTGTAACATTTGTTTTATATCTAACAGGCAGTTTGTTTTTAGTTTTCGTTAGTTGTTAGCAAAACTGAGAACAGTTTATGCGTTTATTCATCGCAAGTTATATCATTATCAAGATATTCAACAACGATGAACCTCATACCGTGCGGCCATAATTCTTATAATCAACTAATAAATAAAGTGAATCATTAAAGAGATGTAGATGTACAGTACCGTTAGATAGACCTTCTGCTAAACTCACCGTTGTAGCAGAAGAAGGGTTTGGTTTTCTCACAGTTATCGGATCTCCATTTTCCATTTGACGTAGTCATAGCACATGTCTTCTCAGGGTCTTGTTTATGCTCATCCCAGGATCTGAAAGAGAAACTGCTCCCATCTGACCAACTCCAGCAGTCTCTGAACAGGCCGATCCAGAAACGTTCTGCATCATTCTGGGATGGGTTTGAATCATTCTGGCGCTGTCTCTTGAAGTCTTCTAGCTGTTTGACTCCACTGATCAGATCAGTGAAAGTTGTTTTGCAGTAGCTCTGAGCCTCTAGCCAGGTCTTCTTATTCTTATCATCACTGATATAAAACGTTTTGCCGGATTTCTTGTCTTCTGTGGAAAACACAGACAAACATTTTTTGGCTTTAATTTAGACTCATAAAATCCTACATTATTCTTATTTCAAAACAATAATGTGATATCAATTCAGAGAGTTTCCTCCCCTGAAAAACTCCCCCATAAGTGGATCGTCCCAGCATCATTGTGACCTATATTTAGGTTTGTTACTCGTTCTGTGTGACGTGGTAACCTTCAGGAAGTGAAGTCACGTCTTCACAATGTTAACAACGTGTTTAAAACTGCGACCGTTACCTTCTCTGGTTTAGATATGAGGACGGAGAACTGTGCTGTGGGTCAGATTAGAGGGGGCGGGGAACAAAATCAGAACTACTACGGC
>CM042322.1:38180236-38185236 GCA_023566125.1 Zingel zingel | reverse complement strand
TGTGTGTGTGCATGTGTGCGTGTGTGTGTGTGTATACGTGTGTGTGTGTGTGTGTGTGCGTGCGTGTGTGTGTGTGTGTGTGTGTGTGTGTGTGTTTGTATGCATATGTCTGTGTGTGTGTGTTGTGTGTATGTACGTGTGTGTGTGTCTGTGTATATGCATGTGTCTGTGTGTGTGTGTGTGTGTGTGTGTGTGTGTGTGTCTGTGTGTGTGTATTGTCTTTCTGTGTGTGTCTGTGTGTGTGTGTGTGTGTGTATGCATGTGTGTGTGTGTTTGTGTGTATGCATGTGTGTGTGTATGCATATGTGTGTGTGTGTGTGTGTGTGTGTGTGTGTGTGTGTGTGTGTGTGTGTGTGTGTGTGTGTGTGTATCTAAAGCATCTAAAGTGTTGTGGGTTAATGTGTGGAGTATTTTGAAAAGTTAAAGGAAGATTTGATCTCTTTAGAAATAAGAACATTAAAGAATCAGTCTTTGTTTGAATGTGAGTTCATGACTCATCAAATGTTTGCCCCGGGGCCCTAACACTGTCTGACTGTAGTTCTTCATTTAAATCCTTAGGTCCATTTAAAATAATTCCCAAAACAACAAACATGAAACAGCTCTGCAACATCTTTCGCCAAACTCCACCAGACTCCATGTAAATAATCAGGACTTTTAGCGTGTATAGAGCCAGCATATTTCCACCAGACTCCATGTAAATAATCAGGCCTTTTATCATCGTAAAACACACTTCATTCAAAGTGGACAGAAACTAAATAAAACTATCAAAAGCCGTCTTGGTTCATCTTTCCACTGTTGCAACAATCACCTCTTTGGTTTGGTTGAAATAATCCCTTAATTCACCCATTTACATGTGGAGATATGCTGGCTCTATACACGCTAAAAGTACTGATTATTTACATGGAGTCTGGTGGAAATATGCTGGCTCTATACACGCTAGAAGTCCTGATTATTTACATGGAGTCTGGTGGAAATATGCTGGCTCTATACACGCTAAAAGTCCTGATTATTTACATGGAGTCTGGTGGAAATATGCTGGCTCTATACACGCTAAAAGTCCTGATTATTTACATGGAGTCTGGTGGAGATATGCTGGCTCTATACACGCTAAAAGTCCTGATTATTTACATGGAGTCTGGTGGAGATATGCTGGCTCTATACACGCTAAAAGTCCAGATTATTTACATGGAGTCTGGTGGAAATATGCTGACTCTATACACGCTAAAAGTCCTGATTATTTACATGGAGTCTGGTGGAAATATGCTGGCTCTATACACGCTAAAAGTCCTGATTATTTACATGGAGTCTGGTGGAAATATGCTGGCTCTATACACGCTAAAAGTCCTGATTATTTACATGGAGTCTGGTGGAGATATGCTGGCTCTATACACGCTAAAAGTCCAGATTATTTACATGGAGTCTGGTGGAAATATGCTGGCTCTATACACGCTAAAAGTCCTGATTATTTACATGGAGTCTGGTGGAAATATGCTGGCTCTATACACGCTAAAAGTCCTGATTATTTACATGGAGTCTGGTGGAAATATGCTGGCTCTATACACGCTAAAGGTCCTGATTATTTACATGGAGTCTGGTGGAAATATGCTGGCTCTATACACGTTAAAAGTCCTGATTATTTACATGGAGTCTGGTGGAGATATGCTGGCTCTATACACGCTAAAAGTCCTGATTATTTACATGGAGTCTGGTGGAGATATGCTGGCTCTATACACGCTAAAAGTCCTGATTATTTACATGGAGTCTGGTGGAAATATGCTGGCTCTATACACGCTAAAAGTGCTGATTATTTACATGGAGTCTGGTGGAAATATGCTGGCTCTATACACGCTAAAAGTGCTGATTATTTACATGGAGTCTGGTGGAAATATGCTGGCTCTATACACGCTAAAAGTCCTGATTATTTACATGGAGTCTGGAGGAAATATGCTGGCTCTATACACGCTAAAAGTTCTGATTATTTACATGGAGTCTGGTGGAGTTTGGTGATGGTGATTTCGGGGCTGTTTCATGTTAAACTAAAAGGATCTTACTCTTTAACTAAAAGGTCTATCTCTGTAGGGATCCTTTCATAATGTTATCAGACACTTAATAATAATCTGAGTCTGTCAGCAGCAACAACAGTGGTCCGATGTCTGAGTGTCCCTGAACACACCATCAGGAAGGGCTTTCTCTCGGCTGAAGCTCCATGTGATGAGCTCGTTTGACAGAAAACAAACTGGATTATTATTTCTCTGCGACTATACTTCCATCTTCATTTCTGTAGCCTAATGACGTGAACATTTTCCTCTGACTGGAGGGGACAGAATCAGTCTGAAAAGGCACAAAATGGCGGCTGATCAGCAGAGAAGTAACGTTTTCTTTACCAAATGTTTAATAGCCTGAAATAATGTGTCATAAACCTGACACTGACTCGTTATTATGGTCTCATATTTAATCACAGAAATCTCTGTGTGTGTGTGTGTGTGTGTGTGTGTGTGTGTGTGTGTGTGTGTGTGTGTGTGTGTGTGTGTGTTCTTGTTTAACTATATTCGTGGGATCCAAAAACCGGGAGTCCAGTATACTTGTGGGGTCCGACCAGCTTTGTGGGCCCAAAATGCTGGAGCCCACAAGGTTAAAGATCTGTTTGAGGGTTAAGACTTGGTTTTAGGATTAGGGTTAGAATTAGGTTATGGTTAGGGTGAGGGTAAGGGTTAAGGTTAGGCACTTAGTGGTGATGGTTAAGGTTAGGGTAAGGGGCTAGGGAATGCATTGAGGGTTATCACGACGCATTATTAGACCAGAAGTCGCCATGTTGGAGGTACTCCGCATCACAACAGAGCACAGGCACCGAAGTAGACCCCGAACGGCGTCAAGGATAATGGTTAATTATTGCTGTGTTTTAGGTTGTACCAATAGATCAGACCGAGAACAACATCTGGAATATTATCGACTTCCAAAAGTTATTAATAACCAGGGAGAGGAACGCCAGAAGCTATCAGAGGAAAGGCACCGATCAACCAGGATCTACGAGGGGAGATCGGTCTCGTTCGGTCTTATAAACGATAGAGAGTCACTTGGCTACGCCTTGGGTATCACAATGATGTCATACAGTTAAGGTGAGGTTGATTAAAGACGTTATTGCGTTACTTACTTTGGCCTTCACAACACAACGGTCGTTAATGACTTGGTACAGCGTCTCCCTCACCCGTCCACACACCATCTGGTTATAATCCTCCAAACGTTGGCAGGATTAAGGTCTTCGCTGTGTATGGGCTCGGCGAGAACACCAGGTAGTTGACTATATCGGGATATATATATATATATATATATATATATAACTATGTCGGGATATGCAACTGAAGGAAGAATCACCGTGTCGCCATGGGTCCAGGAGCCGACTTCTGCACCGCCAGTGAACTGTAATTCCTCAAAATATGGCGCCTTCTTTGTAGTCCAAGTCCTTCCCTATATGCCTTTGCATCTCGGACGCGTTCTGATGAGCTTTTCTTTTGTTTAGACATAAAGTATTAAAGTATCCAAAGTGCACAATACTCCATTACTCCATGCAGTTGTTCACACCGATTGCCTCCAACACAGCCGCGCAGCCAGGTTACCGCCCAGAGCGTGACGTCGGGGAAAACCGTCTATTATGTCAATGACGGGTCCCCACAAAGATAGTGAGATGCACTGTGTGTGTGTGTGTGTGTGTGTGTGTGTGTGTCTCTCTGTGTGAAAAAAAAGCCCCAAAAACAATCCGAAGCGTCCATTTTCTTACCAGAAACTTTAAAACAAGTGTTCAGAAACCATCTGAGACTTCAGTGGGAGCAGCTAGCTTGCTAGCTAGCTAGCGAGCTCGTTCGCAGGTTTTCATGGTAACAGAGACGTCGCTGTGGCGCTTAGCATTGTGGGTAGTAGTAGTAAAACATGTTTAAAGGTCCAGTGTGTAACGTGTTTAGTTGTTCATTATCTAAATCTGTGTTGCCCGTTCACAAACGTGTCCTTCTTCATGAATATTTACCTCCACCATCAACTCCAAGTCTTCCTATTGGCTTGAAATGGTACATTTGCGTTCACATTAACTGGGTAAGACCAGGGGGGTAAGCGAGCATCTGGCAACACGTAGCTCCTATGGCGCTATTCTGATGCTACCAAGCCATCAGCTCCCGTTAGCATCCCATTGACTGCCATTCATTCTGATGCTACCAAGCCATCAGCTCCTGTTAGCATCCCATTGACTGTCATTCATTCTGATGCTACCAAGCCATCACCTCCCGTTAGCATCCCATTGACTGCCATTCATTCTGATGCTACCAAGCCATCACCTCCCGTTAGCATCCCATTGGCTGCCATTCATTCTGATGCTACCAAGCCATCGCCTCCCGTTAGCATCCCATTGACTGCCATTCATTCTGATGCTACCAAGCCATCAGCTCCTGTTAGCATCCCATTGGCTGCCATTCATTCTGATGCTACCAAGCCATCACCTCCCGTTAGCATCCCATTGGCTGCCATTCATTCTGATGCTACCAAGCCATCACCTCCCGTTAGCATCCCATTGACTGCCATTCATTCTGATGCTACCAAGCTATCACCTCCCGTTAGCATCCCATTGACTGCCATTCATTCTGATGCTACCAAGCCATCAGCTCCCGTTAGCATCCCATTGACTGCCATTCATTCTGACGTCACTTTGACAGAGAATAACTTTACATCTGAAGCGTTTAAAGACTCTATTTGTCCGTTGTTTATTTCTAAAGAAACACGACAATGTATAAAAGGCTCCATTACCTTGTAGCTCACGTTATGGCTCCGTAGCAGACGTTGTTATAAAAATAGGCTAACGATTGGGTCATAACCACGAGACTTACTGTCTCATAGTAGAGGAATTACCGTATAGTCCAGGAGAAGCTCTCAGGCAGTTTGGACTTCCATTAGCTGTTTAAGTGTAATTCCTAATGTTAACTATCATGTTAGTGATCAGTAATTAGCCTGTGCCTATG
>CM042322.1:38155236-38165236 GCA_023566125.1 Zingel zingel | reverse complement strand
GGAGCCACAGCCCTGAATCTCCGGTTAGCATGGCACGGCGTGTAGCTTCCCTCCGAGCACTCCAGACTCCAGGAGCGTTTGTTGTGTCCCAGCAGGCAGCGTGCCGCGTCTCCGTCTCTGCAGATGTCGTTGTAGGCGACGCCGATGTCGGCGCCAACGCTCCACTCCACCTCCCAGTACGCCGAGTCCAGCATTCCCTCCCGGCACAGGACCTGCGGGCAGCGCTGGAAGCGGTCCGGGTGCTCTGGCGGCCACAGCTCCGTCCACGCTCGAGTCACCGTCCGGTTGTTGTCGCTCAGACGCAGCTCTGAGTTGGCAGTGTTGGGGTCAAAGGTCAGATAACAGGCAACTGGGGGACCAAATGGAAACATTAGTCGTTAAAAAGCACCAAAAGACTCAAAAGAATGCTCCGTAACGCTAGCCTAGAAATCTAGACGCACCATTGCGGCAGCTAATGTAATTTGCAGCCAGAGTGATGGTTCCTGGATAATTATTATTATTAATCGCGATTGAGAAAATGTAATCGTTTGACAGCCCTACTCTAAGCATGAGAACAATGTTCTGTCTGATATGTGAAGCAGATCTGTGTGAACTTACAGTTCTTCACCGACCACGAGTTTCCTCCTGGCCGACCCCTGCAGTAACAGAAATAACATTATACATCATACAGGAGATGCGTGGACACAAGGGCCCAATGTTGGGTCCAACACTGGCTGTAACCCCCATCCCACCCCCTCTGTAAATTATGCCTATGCATCGACAACACGCTCCCACTTCCATCGCGTAAAATATTAAGGATCGACAGATATGGATTCTTTAGTGCCGATGCCGAGTTTCTTTCATCAGCCTTACAGTAGGTTTCCACACACCGAAGCACCAAGAAAATTTCGGCCAGCGAAATATAGCCTCGTGAGCGTGGTCGCGAAAACAACACGCCAGACATCGGCTGGTAGCTCACAGAGAGGGTTGAAGCTAGGTAGCATAGGTAGCTCACAGAGAGGGTTGAAGCTAGGTAGCATAGGTAGCATAGGTAGCTCACAGAGAGGGTTTAAGCTAGGTAGCATAGGTAGCTCACAGAGAGGGTTGAAGCTAGGTAGCATAGGTAGCATAGGTAGCTCACAGAGAGGGTTGAAGCTAGGTAGCAGTCACCGTAGCATAGGTAGCTCACAGAGAGGGTTGAAGCTAGGTAGCATAGGTAGCTCACAGAGAGGGTTGAAGCTAGGTAGCATAGGTAGCTCACAGAGAGGGTTGAAGCTAGGTAGCATAGGTAGCTCACAGAGAGGGTTGAAGCTAGGTAGCATAGGTAGCTAGCAGAGAGGGTTGATGCTAGGTAGCATAGGTAGCTCACAGAGAGGGTTGAAGCTAGGTAGCATAGGTAGCATAGGTAGCTCACAGAGAGGGTTGAAGCTAGGTAGCAGTCACCGTAGCATAGGTAGCTCACAGAGAGGGTTGAAGCTAGGTAGCATAGGTAGCTCACAGAGAGGGTTGAAGCTAGGTAGCATAGGTAGCTCACAGAGAGGGTTGAAGCTAGGTAGCATAGGTAGCTCACAGAGAGGGTTGAAGCTAGGTAGCATAGGTAGCTAGCAGAGAGGGTTGATGCTAGGTAGCATAGGTAGCTCACAGAGAGGGTTGAAGCTAGGTAGCATAGGTAGCTAGCAGAGAGGGTTGATGCTAGGTAGCATAGGTAGCTCACAGAGAGGGTTGAAGCTAGGTAGCATAGATAGCTAGCAGAGAGGGTTGACGCTAGGTAGCAGAGGTAGCAGGTAGTTTGCTAGCAAGCTATCATTGCTATCGTAGTTTGTGAAATCCGTGTTGATACAAGCGTCAATGTTCGCCAAGGAAACATGAAATCAAACAAATGCACAAGTAGCCCAGTTAGCTGCCTGGCTAGGCTTACAATGAAATCCAATGTCCGAACATGCTAGCGATTAGCCTGTCGGCTAGCTGAAAAGTTTGAGTGTTTAAACTAACATATACAGCGGTCTATTTAGTGACGTATGTGCCCTGACTGAGTTCCTGTGTCGTATAAATCACAATTTGTGTTGATACAAGTACCGATGTTCGTGTAGAAACATTTTGATCCCATACAAATGTTCATGATACAGCACTGATAACCTCCGCCATCTTGGTCAGACTTTGTTTGTAACTCCCGCCTCCAAACACAAACACGCGGACCTGATTGGTTCTCGAGTGCTCCTCATTTGAATAAAGTTAAACTTTCGTCAACCTTATTTTTCGCTCGCCTTGGTGATTCGCTCTCATCTCGCCCAATCAGGGCGAATATCGTCTCCATTCAACCTCAATGAGAGCGAAGATACATTTCGCCGTGTGGAAACCTACCGTTAGGCAGGGCCGATACGGGCTGACGATTTTCTTGACCGGATATTTGGAGCCGATACTGCTTTTGCTCCCTCAATTTACATCATAAAAATGTAAACCCTCCCACACTGGATTTGTTTTCGGGAATCTGCTCTGCCATTTCTTTAAAAATAATAAACAAAAAACACAGATCAGTGTCACTTCTGCAATCATCTTACATTCATATCCCCCAAATGATGTGTTGCAATGTGCATCATATGGACGGGTGCAGTGCATATGGTTAACTGTGCAAGGGTCAACATCTACAACACAGCCTTGATGAGGCATTGCTTGCTGACATATTATAAGACAGATATAATCAGGTTATCACAAAATGTCCTTTATCAACTCATTTAAATAATTTAAGAAAACAATAAACCTGAAAAGTAGCCATTGAAATTAAGTGCTTGATTTGTAATTTAAGACTGCCATGGTGCTGAAAGCCTGCCAGGCTTCCAGCACCAGCAAGCCTGCCAGGCTTCCAGCACAGCAAGCCTGCCAGGCTTCCAGCACCAGCAAGCCTGCCAGGCTTCCAGCACAGCAAGCCTGCCAGGCTTCCAGCACCAGCAAGCCTGCCAGGCTTCCAGCACCAGCAAGCCTGCCAGGCTTCCAGCACAGCAAGCCTGCCAGGCTTCCAGCACCAGCAAGCCTGCCAGGCTTCCAGCACCAGCAAGCCTGCCAGGCTTCCAGCACCAGCAAGCCTGCCAGGCTTCCAGCACCAGCACTCTGCTAGTGGGGGAGGGGCAGTGCACGGTACACAGGGCACAGAGCTGCCCGTGGACGCCTGTCTGTAAATAATGCCGGGAAAAAAACTATCGGCAAACGCAGCAGTCGCCGATACACGTAAAAACGCAAATATTGGCCCGATATATCGGCCGGCCGATAATATCGGTTTATCACTATAAAATACATGGACGTGACGTATAGCGAACGGTTCTCTCTGGAAAGTGTTACCTGTGGTCGGACTTACCTCATGTCGTCTATGGTTGAGTCCCTCAGACGGAAGAGATTGATCTCAGAGGACAGAAGCTGCGGAGGAAGAGTCTCTGATGGCTTTTCGTCTTGTTCTGGTTCTTCTTTGTTCATCCTCTCGTCGTCTGCTGACTCACTCGACTCGTCACTCTCACATCTCCGCTCAGCTGTGGAGTTGATATAGCCTACAGAACAATACACGTAACCCTCGGCTGTTACCTAGCATTGAGTTACAGAAGCTTAAGTAACAGAGATTAGACTGATCTTCAACTTCAGGAAGGATAAAAAATGGGTATACCATACCACTGCAGTGGTGTAGTCTTGCTTTTTGTAGTGAGTATACTGTAATTTCTTCCCTCCGAGCATTAGCCTCGCCCGTCCCAGAGAGACGCGTCCCAGATAGGGGTGCAAGATATATCGACTCAATATCGTTATCGCAATATATCGAAAGTGTCGCAATAAGTATGCAATATTTAGTTTATTTTGTGGACCGTTGCGTCCCGTTACTTAAGTGCCAGAGGACATAAGCAGGTTCATTTGGCTCATTGCTATAGCATGTAGTATTACATCTATACAGTAATAAGAACATTTGGATATAGTCACAATTTCAAATAGCCTATTTAAGTAATCACACAATATCTTGACAATTTAATTTAAATTAAAATTGTATATCAATATACATATTCTTACATTTTTATGGGAATTCCCTGGTAAAATGAAGGTTAAAAAACATTTTATATTGTATTTTGTTTTTCCACGGACCACCTGCAGTTCCCTCATGGACCACTAGTGGTCCGCGGACCACAGTTTGAGAATGACTGACGTAAAGTTCAAAAGTTCAAATCTATCTATAGAGTGATCTTACCTGCCTGTGATGTAGGAATCATCTCCTCACGGTGTTGTGTTTCAGACAGACTTGTAATTTCATTTACTTCCACTTCATTCGTCCCATCTTTCAGGTTGTCGTTGATCTTCTCGGCGTCGACTGTCTCTTCATTTTGCTCCGAGACGTTTCCTTTCAAACCAGCAAACTGGCTTATCTCTGAGATTATATTTTCATTTTCTGGGCCGTTCTCTACT
This sequence comes from Zingel zingel, assembly GCA_023566125.1. Lineage (NCBI taxonomy): Eukaryota > Metazoa > Chordata > Actinopteri > Perciformes > Percidae > Zingel > Zingel zingel. The sequence goes on along the minus strand of CM042322.1, from coordinate 38,160,826 downwards.
TTCTGAGAAGTCTTTCTGAACAGACTTAGTAAAAAGGGTTTGTTGGTTCTTTCGGCTTTTATTTTGAAGGTGTTGGATGAGTCTTCCTTCACCGTAACTCCCTTGTTGTCTCGCTCCTTTGAAGAAGCTTTTATTTTGAAGGCGTCGGATGAGTCTTCCTTCGCTGTAACACCCTCGTTGTCTCGCTCCATTGAAGTTTTTATTTTGAAGGCGTTGGATGAGTCTTCCTTCGCCTTCACACCCTTGTTGTCTCGCTCCATTGAAGCTTTTATTTTGAAGGCGTCTGATGAGTCTTCCTTTGCCGTAACGCCCTCGTTGTCTCGCTCCATTGAAGCTTTTATTTTGAAGGCGTTGGATGAGTCAGGCGCCTTTGAAGAAGCTTTTATTTTGAAGGCATTGGATGAGTCTTCCTCCACCGTGACGCCCTTGTTGTCTCGCTCCTTAGAAGCTTTTATTTTGAAGGCGTTGAATGAGTCAGGCTCCTTTGAAGAAGCTTTTATTTTGAAGGCATTGGATGAGTCTTCCTCCACCGTGACGCCCTTGTTGTCTCGCTCCTTAGAAGCTTTTATTTTGAAGGCGTTGGATGAGTCTCGCTCCTTTGAAGGACCGAGCCTGAAGACGTTCGAGACGTTGTCTTTAAAGTGAAGAAAACTCAGACGGTTGATCTTTTCCTCACTATGTTGTGTTTTGGAGACAGTTGTAGTTCCAGCTACTTCCATTTCTTTCATCCCGTCTTTCAAGTTGTCGTTGACTTTCTCTGCGTCGACTATCTCTTCATTCTGTTTTAAGACGTTTCCTTTAAAGCTAGCATCCATTTCTTCCTTCGTTTGCTCGCTCGTCTCTGATATTATCTTTTTATCTTCCGCAACGCTCTCTACTTTCTGAGAAGTCTTTCTGAACAGACTTAGTAAAAAGGGTTTGTTGGTTCTTTCGGCTTTTATTTTGAAGGCATTGGATGAGTCTTCCTTCGCCGTAACGCCCTTGTTGTCTTGCTCCTTTGAAGAAGCTTTTATTTTGAAGGCGTTGGATGAGTCTCCCTTCGCCGTAACGCCCTTGTTGTCTCGCTCCATTGAAGCTTTTATTTTGAAGGCATTGGATGAGTCTGGCTCCTTTGAAGAAGCTTTTATTTTGAAGGCGTCGGATGAGTCTGGCTCCTTTGAAGAAGCTTTTATTTTGAAGGCGTCAGATGAGTCTGGCTCCTTTGAAGAAGCTTTTATTTTGAAGGCGTTGGATGAGTCTGGCTCATTTGAAGCTTTTATTTTGAAGGCGTCGGATGAGTCTGGCTCCTTTGAAGAAGCTTTTATTTTGAAGGCGTCGGATGAGTCTGGCTCCTTTGAAGAAGCTTTTATTTTGAAGGCGTCAGATGAGTCTGGCTCATTTGAAGAAGCTTTTATTTTGAAGGCGTCAGATGAGTCTGGCTCCTTTGAAGAAGCTTTTATTTTGAAGGCGTTGGATGAGTCTGGCTCATTTGAAGCTTTTATTTTGAAGGCGTCGGATGAGTCTGGCTCCTTTGAAGAAGCTTTTATTTTGAAGGCGTCGGATGAGTCTGGCTCCTTTGAAGAAGCTTTTATTTTGAAGGCGTCAGATGAGTCTGGCTCATTTGAAGCTTTTATTTTGAAGGCGCCCGATGAGTCTGGCTCATTTGAAGAAGCTTTTATTCTGAAGGCATCAGATGAGTCTGGCTCCTTTGAAGAAGCTTTTATTTTGTAGGCGTCGGATGGGTCTGGCTCCTTTGAAGAAGCTTTTATTTTGAAGGCGTCGGATGAGTCTGGCTCATTTGTAGAAGCTTTTATTCTGAAGGCGTCAGATGAGTCTGGCTCCTTTGAAGAAGCTTTTATTTTGTAGGCGTCGGATGAGTCTGGCTCCTTTGAAGAAGCTTTTATTTTGTAGGCGTCGGATGAGTCTGGCTCCTTTGAAGAAGCTTTTATTTTGAAGGCGTCGGATGAGTCTGGCTCCTTTGAAGAAGCTTTTATTTTGAAGGCGTCGGATGAGTCTGGCTCCTTTGAAGAAGCTTTTATTTTGAAGGCGCCCGATGAGTCTGGCTCATTTGAAGAAGCTTTTATTCTGAAGGCATCAGATGAGTCTTGCTCCTTTGAAGAAGCTTTTATTTTGTAGGCGTCGGATGAGTCTGGCTCCTTTGAAGGACCAAGCCTGAAGGCATTAGAGACGTGATCTTTAAAGTTAAGAAAGCTCAGACGGTTGGCCGTTTTCTCTGCTGACTGGCTGCTTTTCGGATCTGTGGACACGTCTACTTTAAACCGACTCGAGTCATCTTTCAGGGGGTCGTGCGTTCTGGCGGCCTGATTCGATTGGTCCGTGTCTTTGTCCCCGAAAGCCTTCAACAGTTTGTCCTGAAACTGGCTGAAGTCCTCTCTGAGAAAAGTCAGCGGGCTCACGGACCTTTTGTCTCTCGGGCTCGTCTTCGGAGGGTCTCTCGTTACGGTGTCTTCGTCCTGTTGGTCTTTCGGGTCGCATTCGTTGGTCACTTCGTCGTCTTGGAGACGGATTTCGGGAACTTTCTGGACATCATTCTGCGCAAGTTCCTCAACGAGACAGATTTGCTCTTTCGTATTGTTGACTTCCTGTATCATCAAATGCATGAAGTAGTTAGTGATGATTATACACACACACACACACACACACACACACACACACACACAGACACACACACACACACACACACACACACAGACACACACACACAAACAGACACACAGACAGACAGACTCACACACACACACACACACACACACACACACACACAGACACACACACACACAGACACACAGACACACACACACAAACACACACACACACACACACACAGACAGACACAGACACAGACAGACACAGAGACACACACACACACAAACAGACACAGAGACACACACACACAGACACACAGACACACACACACACAGACACACACACACAGACACAGAGACACACACACAGACACACACACACAGACACAAACACACACAGACACACAGACAGACAGACACACAGACACACACACACACACACACACAGACAGACAAACACATACACACACACACAGAGACACACACACACACACACACACACACACACACACAGAGACACACACACACACACACACACACACACACACACATACAGAGACACAGACAGACAGACACACACACACACACACACACACACACACACACACACACACAGACACACATACACACACACACACACACACACACACACACACACACACACACATACACAGACAGCCAGACAGACAGACACACACACACACACACAAACACACACACACACAGAGACAGACACACACACACACACACACACACAGAGACAGACACACACACACACACCCCCCCCCCCCCCCCCCCCCCCCTCTGATAGTGAGTGAGATAGACTCACGGTGTCTCCAGCCTCCATGTTTCTGATCGTGTGGCTGTAATCTCCGTCTCTCTCTCCGTGCGACGACACGCTCAACTGGTTTCTCGTCCGACCAGTTCGCCTCCATTTCTTTCTGACTGCTCGGCTGCTGATTGGCTGACGGCTTCAGGAGCTTCTGCTGCTGATTGGCTGGCGGCTTCAGGAGCTTCTGCTGCTCCACACTTCTTTTAAAACTTAAACACAAAGGGGAAAGAGGGACAACAAACTTCCAAACAAAAGACACAAACTTTAAAGACAGCAACAGTTAGGTTTGAGATGTCTGCGGTGTCAAACTCAACTTCCCAGAGGGCCACACTAGAAAATGAGAATCATATCAAGGGCCAGACATAGAGTTGATTGCTTTTACGTCATGGGAAAAGTCAAATATCTTTGACTGTATTATTGCATGTCTCATATAGTCTTCTCACTTACAGTTTGGTTGACAAAAATGTCGAGGAAAATGCCCAAAACGTTTGGAAAAAGCATCAAAAATATCGGAAAAAAACGTGAAAAGTGCCTAAATGTATGTAGGGGCCGGATTTGGCCCGCGGGCCTCGAGTTTGACACGTGTGCTGTAGAGGATTCAACTCCGGGATGTAACGATCTGCAGCTGCTGTTGTCGGAAGAACACAGACGGTGCGTTCAATGGAACTGGTAATTTACAGCTTTGTGGTGCATTCAAAGTTATTGTTAAATACCCTTTTCCCATCTGGTGGTTGTTGTTGTCGTTCAGCAGCAATTTACTAGTGAAGTAAGTTACACACACACACATACACACACACACACAGAGACAGACACACACACACACACACACAGACACACAGACACACACACACACACACACACACACACACAGACAGACACACACACACACACACACGGACACATACACACACACACACACACACACACACACACACACATACACACACACACACATACACACACACACACACACACACACACACACACACAGAGACAGACACACACACACACACATGGACACACACACACACACACACACACACGGACACACACATACACACTCACACACACACAGACAGACAGACACACACACACACACACACACACACACACACACACACACGGACACACACACACACACACACACACACTCACACACACACACACACACACACACACGGACACACACACACTCACACACACACACACACACACACACACACACACACACACGGACACACACACATACGCACTCACACACTCACACACACTCACACACACACATACACACACACACACACACACACACACTCGTGGTGCATTCAAAGTTATTGTTAAATACCCTTTTCCCATCTGGTGGTTGTTGTTGTCGTTCAACAGCAATTTACTAGTGAAGTAAGTTATTGTTATTGTTCTACATTATTCGGGTGGCTGGCGTCTCTGACCCGCCCCCTCTGTCTCAGACTCCCTCCTGTGATTGGATAGATGTGACCAGGATTCAATCTACCAGCCAAATGCTGGGAGAATATGCAGGTGGCTGGTAGATTCGCTTCACTCACTAGCCAACAAAAAGCAATGGAACTCTATAGGGCTGTCAATCGATTACAAAATGTGATCCAATTAATTACATACTCTGTGATTAATTAATCAAAATTAATCACATACATAATTAACGGTGCCTGAACCGATACTTTTTAAGAAAGTAAAAAAAAAGGAAAAAAAGAAGGGCACTAAACAGTCGGCGACATTAAAGAACGATTCGTTTGTTGCTAATATGGTCAAAATTAAATGTTTAATAATAATGTAGAACAATAACAATAACTTATTTCACTAGTAAACTGCTGTTGAACGACAACAACAACCACCAGATGGGAAAAGGGTATTTAACAATAACTTTGAATGCACCACGAGGCTGTAGTTGACCAGTTTCATTGAACGCACCGTCTGTATTTCTCCGACGGCAGATTGTTACATCCTGGTGTTGAATCCTCTACAGTGAAATACAGTCACACTTTACACCGTTTAGCGTTAGCTGTTAGCATTGTAACTGTGTTTAATCCAGCTACTAGCTAGCGGTAGGCTAACGTTAGCTGCTGTTGAGTATAGTGTTAACTACCTAGCAGTAGGCTAACGTTAGCTGCTGTTGAGTATAGTGTTAACTACCTAGCGGTAG
>CM042322.1:38126689-38149189 GCA_023566125.1 Zingel zingel | reverse complement strand
GCTGCATTGTTCTTTTAATCAGGGCAGCAGTTTTCAGATTACATCATGTGATTACATCATGTGATGACATCATGTCTAAAGGCTTCTTGACTGTTGGAGACAGAAGTGGCTGAAGAAAGGCTTGAACTCCATGCTTTCTGGTCTGAACGTCAGACCCAAATTAAAAGTGGTCCAGCTCCCAGATGCTCTGACCCTCTGGGGTGAGCCTGACATCACTGGAAAGGTGATGGATGGGGGGTGTTTGTGTATTTGAGAAGTGTTGTATTTTGTAATAAAAACGCACAGACATATCTGTAGAAAGAAATTCATATAAAATCTATTTTGGAGTCTTTTGGCTTCATGTTTCCTGCAGTGAGCTGAGACATGTGGCTGATGCCCTGAGCTGTCTGTCAGCTGTCAGATGCGTTTACAGCAGTGGATTCTAATTATTTCACAGATCCTCCATTCTAGCCTCTGTAACTCTGTCAGTAAGGCCTAGAATCACCCTGACACTGGGAACAACAACTAGAGAGAGTTACCTTTCCAACGATACCAGGCTCACCCCAGAGGGTCAGAGTATCTGGGAGCTGGACCACCTTTAATTTGGGTATGACGTTCAGACCAGAAAGCATGGAGTTCAAGCCTTTCTTCAGCCACTTCTGTCTCCAACAGTCCAGAAGCCTTTAGACATGATGTCATCACATGATGTAATCACATGATGTCATCACATGATGTAATCACATGATGTAATCTGATAACTGCTGCCCTGATTAAAAGAACAATGCAGCTGATCTCAGCTGGTATTCTGTCTGGAACGGACATTTATAAGTAACCCCAAACGTTTGACCGGTAGTGTGTATATATATATATATATATATATATATATATATATATATATATATATATATAGTATCGGATTGGGACTTCTTATCAGCAGATATTTAATATATTCCCGGGTCAAAACTGAACCAAAATGCCTTGTTGTGTTTGACTCTTTTGTCAAAGCATTATTCTGCTGTTTCCTAGGCTTTCAAAGCCTTTAGGCGCTTTTTTTTCAATGTTTTTTGCGCTGTTGTCACAGTTATGTCATTCTAGTCATGTTATTTTTGGGCAATTTTGTTGAAAGAAACCCAGATTTCTAATATAGAAAACTTTGAAAAGGGGTCAGACTTGACCCGAGGACAACAGGAGGATTAAAAGGATCACTTCTGTATTTTTCAACCTGGACTCTATGTTCCCATGCATTTGTGTCTAAGTGACTGATGGGAACAAAGAGCTTTGAAACCCACCAGACTCCATGTAAATAATCAGGACTTTTAGCGTGTATAGAGCCAGCATATTTCCACCAGACTCCATGTAAATAATCAGGACTTTTAGCGTGTATAGAGCCAGCATATTTCCACCAGACTCCATGTAAATAATCAGCACTTTTAGCGTGTATAGAGCCAGCATATTTACACCAGACTCCATATAAATAATCACTACTTTTAGCGTGTATAGAGCCAGCCTATTTCCACCAGACTCCATGTAAATAATCAGTACTTTTTGCGTGTATAGAGCCAGCATATTTCCACCAGACTCCATGTAAATAATCAGGACTTTTAGCGTGTATAGAGCCAGCCTATTTCCACCAGACTACATGTAAATAATCACTACTTTTAGCGTGTATAGAGCCAGCCTATTTCCACCAGACTCCATGTAAATAATCAGGACTTTTAGCGTGTATAGAGCCAGCATATTTCCACCAGACTCCATGTAAATAATCAGGACTTTTAGCGTGTATAGAGCCAGCATATCTCCACATGTAAATAACATTAAAACCCCAAACACACACACACAATATATATGATTATGTGTTGTGTATGTGAAGAGGACAGTTCACAGGCAAGGTACAAATAAATAAATACATGGTAATTCATCGCAAAATGCTGTGCGTTGTAAGTGCTGATGTAATAAAACGTCCATTTTTACATCCAGCCAAACATCAATAAGATATACAAATACATGAAACACCAGTGGCCAGTTGTTTAAGGTTTATTGTGAAGAAATAGAGTTGTACATGTGAACAGGATGTGCTCTGCTGTGGATACATGTCTTCATATTTTTATCTTTACATTATTAGTGAAATAAAGAAAGGAGGGAGAAACTGGTATGGATGGAGGGGTGCTGATGCTCCCGTACTTCAGAGTTGAGTAGCTAAATGGCAGACTATTTATATCTGTTAGTTTTGGCCAATTGGTTGTCTGAGACACGAACCAGCAGCCACTTAGCTTAGCATAAAGACAAAGCAGCTGCCTGGATCTGGAAAAAGTCCTAAAAAAGTCAGCATATCTCCACATGTAAATGGGTGAATTAAGGGATTATTTCAACCAAACCAGAGTGGTGATTGTTGGAACAGTGGAAAGATGAACCAAGACGACTTTTGATAGTTTTATTTAGTTTCTGTCCACTTTGAATGAAGTGTGTTTTACGCTGATAAAAGTCCTGATTATTTACATGGAGTCTGGTGGAGTTTGGTGATTTTGATTTCGGGGCTGGTTCCTGTTAAACTAAAAGGATCTTACTCTTTAACTAAAAGGTCTATCTCTGTAGGGATCCTTTCATAATGTTGTCAGACACTTAGAATAATAATCTGAGTCTGTCAACGACAGAACTTTTAGTGGACGCTGACTGAAGATGCACAATTGTCCATTAATGTGAAATTGCAGCTGGTTCATGTTCAGGTTGATTAAAAAAAAAAAAACAATGTTACCCTTTAACATTTAGAAACCAAAAACCACCGGTTAAACCATTTCCCTTCAAACCTGAAGTTCCTTTGAAATTAAGTAATAGTAACACTTTCGTACTTTTCGTACTAGTTAATTTTTTGAATGCATGGCTCTAACTTGTAACAGAGGATTTCTGCACGTTATTACTACTTGTACTAACTGTTCTCCTCTCTGCAGACATCCCTGAGCCTGTGGACCCTCAGATCTGTCAGGCCATGTGCGCCATCATGAAGCTTTCCTTCGAAGAAGAGTACCGACGCGCCATGAACGAACTAGGTTGGTGAAAGCCCGGCATCCCGCTCTCCTACCTTAACATCACGGACACGTTTGGCTGAGAGTCTCTACTGTACTACGACTTCTTTATGACTTTTTCGATATATTATACTATGACTTTTTCGATATACTATACTTTGACTTTTTCGACATACTATATTATGACTTTTTCGACATATTATACTTTGACTTTTTTCGACATACTATACTTTGACTTTTTCGACATACTATACTATGACTTTTTCGACATCCTATACTTTGACTTTTTCGACATACTATACTTTGACTTTTTTCGACATACTATACTTTGACTTTTTCGATATACTATACTATGACTTTTTCGACCTATGATTTGACTTTTTTCGACATACTATATTATGACTTTTTCGACATACTATATTATGACTTTTTCGACTTACTATATTATGACTTTTTCGACTTACTATATTATGACTTTTTCGACATCCTATACTTTGACTTTTTCGACATACTATACTTTTACTTTTTTCGACATACTATACTTTGACTTTTTCGATATACTATACTACGACTTCTTTGACTTTTTCGATATATTATACTATGACTTTTTCGACCTATGATTTGACTTTTTTCGACATACTATATTATGACTTTTTCGACATACTATATTATGACTTTTTCGACTTACTATATTATGACTTTTTCGACATCCTAGACTTTGACTTTTTCGATATACTATACTTTGACTTTTTCGATATACTATACTATGACTTTTTGACATACTATACTTTGACTTTTTTCGACATACTATACTATGACTTTTTTCGACATACTATACTATGACTTTTTATAACTTTTTTCAACATACTGTAATATTACTTTTTTATGACATTTTCGACATACTATACTATTACTTTTTTCGACATACTATACTATGACTTTTTCGACTTACTATATTATGACTTTTTCGACATCCTATACTTTGACTTTTTCGATATACTATACTTTGACTTTTTCGATATACTATATGACTTTTTCGATATACTATACTTTGACTTTTTCGACATACTATATTATGACTTTTTCGACTTACTATATTATGACTTTTTCGACTTACTATATTATGACTTTTTCGACATCCTATACTTTGACTTTTTCGACATACTATACTTTTACTTTTTTCGACATACTATACTTTGACTTTTTCGATATACTATACTACGACTTCTTTGACTTTTTCGATATATTATACTATGACTTTTTCGACCTATGATTTGACTTTTTTCGACATACTATATTATGACTTTTTCGACATACTATATTATGACTTTTTCGACTTACTATATTATGACTTTTTCGACATCCTAGACTTTGACTTTTTCGATATACTATACTTTGACTTTTTCGATATACTATACTATGACTTTTTGACATACTATACTTTGACTTTTTTCGACATACTATACTATGACTTTTTTCGACATACTATACTATGACTTTTTATAACTTTTTTCAACATACTGTAATATTACTTTTTTATGACATTTTCGACATACTATACTATTACTTTTTTCGACATACTATACTATGACTTTTTCGACTTACTATATTATGACTTTTTCGACATCCTATACTTTGACTTTTTCGATATACTATACTTTGACTTTTTCGATATACTATATGACTTTTTCGATATACTATACTTTGACTTTTTTCGACATACTATACTATGACTTTTTTATGACATTTTCGACATACTACACTATTACTTTTTTCGACATACTATACAATGACTTTTTATTAAATTTTCAACATATTATACTATGACTTTTTTATGACTTTTTTCGACATACTATACTATGACTTTTTTCGACCTACTATACTTTGACTTTTTTGACATACTGTAATATTACTTTTTACTTTTTTATGACTTTTTCGACATACTATACTATGACTTTTTTCGATCTACTACACTATGACTTTTTCGACATACTATACTATGACTTTTTTCGATCTACTACACTATGACTTTTTCGACATACTATACTATGACTTTTTATGACTTTTTTCGACATACTACACTATGACTTTTTCGACATACTATACTATGACTTTTTTCGACATACTATACTATGACTTTTTATTAAATTTTCAACATATTATACTATGACTTTTTTATGACTTTTTTCGACCTACTATACTATGACTTTTTATTAAATTTTCAACATATTATACTATAACTTTTTTATGACTTTTTTCGACATACTATTCTATAAGGACACGTTTGGCTGAGAGTCCGTTGTGTTTTCTTGCAGGCGGGCTGCAGGTGGTGGCTGATCTGATCCACCTGGATCAGGACATGTACGGCATGCTGAACGACCCCATCAACATGGCTCTGCGCCGCTACGCTGGGATGGCTGTCACTAACCTCACCTTCGGAGACGTCGTCAACAAGGTATTCATGTCAAACATCCATTTCATACAACATATTATACTATGACTTTTTTATTAGTTTTTTCAACATACTATATTACTTTCTCTGACTTTTTCGACATACTATACTATAACTTTTTCGACATGCTATTCTACGACTTTTTTATTAGTGACTCTGTGACAGAGAGGCCTCGGTGATTGACAGCAGCACTCAGTTTTTTAAAAAGTCTTTATTGATTCACCAACAAACTGTCCCGTCTTTCTGACCTCCACGTGTTTTCCCTTCAGGCCACTCTGTGCTCTAAGAAGAGCTGTCTGCAGGCGCTGGTGGCCCAGCTGGCCTCCGACAGCGAGGAGCTGCATCAGGTGGTCTCCAGCATCCTGAGGAATCTGTCCTGGAGGGCCGACATCAACAGCAAGAAAGTCCTTCGAGACATCGGCTGTGTGTCTGCACTGATGACCTGCGCCCTGCAGGCCACCAAGGTAACGCAATTCAAATAACTTTATTTGTCCATGAGAGGCAATGAAGATGCACAAAGAGTAGCACATACTACACACAACATACTATAGTATGACCTTTTTATTTTTTTTACATACTTGCATCGTCTTCTCCAGCAATCATCAACATAAATAACATTAAAACCCCAAACACACACAATATATATGATTATGTGTTGTGTATGTGAAGAGGACAGTTCACAGGCAAGGTACAAATAAATAAGTACATGGTAATTCATCGCAAAATGCTGTGCGTTGTAAATGCTGATGTAATAAAACGTCCATTTTTACATCCAGCCAAACATCAACAAGGTATACAAATACATGAAACACCAGTGGCCAGTTGTTTAAGGTTTATTGTGAAGAAATAGAGTTGTACATATGAACAGGATGTGCTCTGCTGTGGATACATGTCTTCATATTTTTATCTTTACATTATTAGTGAAATAAAGAAAGGAGGGAGAAACTGGTATGGATGGAGGGGTGCTGATGCTCCCGTACTTCAGAGTTGAGTAGCTAAATGGCAGACTATTTATATCTGTTAGTTTTGGCTAATTGGTTGTCTGAGACACGAACCAGCAGCCACTTAGCTTAGCATAAAGACAAAGCAGCTGCCTGGATCTGGAAAAAGTCCTAAAAAAGTCATAATATAGTTGGTCGAAAAAACTCCTAAAAAAGTCATAGTATAGTATGTCGAAAAAAACTCCTAAAAAAGTCGTAGTATAGTATGTCGGAAAAAATCGTAGTATAGTATGTCGAAAAAAGTCGTAGTATAGTATGTAGAAAAAAAAGTCCTAAAAAAGTCGTAGTATAGTATGTCAAAAAAAGTCCTAAAAAAGTCATAGTATAGTATGTCGAAAAAAGTCCTAAAAAAGTCGTAGTATAGTATGTCGAAAAAAGTCCTAAAAAAGTCGTAGTATAGTATGTCAAAAAAAGTCCTAAAAAAGTCGTAGTATAGTATGTCGGAAAAAGTCGTAGTATAGTATGTCGAAAAAAGTCGTAGTATAGTATGTCGAAAAAAAAGTCCTAAAAAAGTCGTAGTATAGTATGTCAAAAAAAGTCCTAAAAAAGTCATAGTATAGTATGTCAAAAAAAATTCCTAAAAAAGTCGTAGTATAGTATGTCAAAAAAGTCGTAGTATAGTATGTCAAAAAAGTCGTAGTATAGTATGTCAAAAAAAGTCGTAGTATAGTATGTCGAAAAAAAAGTCCTAAAAAAGTCGTAGTATAGTATGTCGAAAAAAAGTCCTAAAAAAGTCGTAGTATAGTATGTCGAAAAAAGTCCTAAAAAAGTCGTAGTATAGTATGTCGAAAAAGTCCTAAAAAAGTCGTAGTATAGTATGTCGAAAAAGTCCTAAAAAAGTCGTAGTATAGTATGTCGAAAAAAGTCGTAGTATAGTATGTCGAAAAACGTCGTAGTATAGTATGTCAAAAAAAAGTCCTAAAAAATCGTAGTATAGTATGTCGAAAAAAAGGTCCTAAAAAAGTCGTAGTATAGTATGTCAAAAAAAGTCCTAAAAAAGTCGTAGTATAGTATCTCGAAAAAAAAGTCCTAAAAAAGTCGTAGTATAGTATGTCAAAAAAAGTCGTAGTATAGTATGTCGAAAAAAAATCCTAAAAAAGTCGTAGTATAGTATGTCGAAAAAAATCCTAAAAAAGTCGTAGTATAGTATGTCAAAAAAAGTCGTAGTATAGTATGTCGAAAAAAAATCCTAAAAAGTCGTAGTATAGTATGTCGAAAAAAGTCGTAGTATAGTATGTCAAAAAAAAGTCCTAAAAAATCGTAGTATAGTATGTCGAAAAAAAAAGTCCTAAAAAAGTCGTAGTATAGTATGTCGAAAAAAGTCCTAAAAAAGTCGTAGTATAGTATGTAAAAGAAAAAACTCCTAAAAAAGTCGTAGTATAGTATGTCTAAAAAAACTCCTAAAAAAGTCGTAGTATAGTATGTCGAAAATAGTTAAATAAAAGAAAAAAGAATCTAATATGTCATAGAAAGTCCCAGTAACGTATGCTAAGTGAGAGTTTGTTCTGTGCGTTTGTAAACGAGCCTAATTAAACCTTTTTGGTTCTGTTTGCCGTTGTTTCAGGAGTCGACGTTGAAGAGCCTCCTGAGCGCTCTGTGGAATCTGTCGGCTCACAGCATCGACAACAAGGTGGCCATCTGCTCGGTGGACGGCGCTCTGGGCTTCCTGGTCAGCACGCTGACGTACCGATGTCAGACCAACTCGCTCGCCATCATCGAGAGCGGAGGAGGAATCCTCCGAAACGTCTCGAGTCTGGTCGCCACGCGGGAAGACTACAGGTTGGTTTCTGACGCTCAAACACTGACTCGCATTGGACAAAGAAAACCAAACTCAAGAGCCAGCTTTCAAATGCATTTATTTATAACCCCCAGCGTGTACAGGCCTGCAGCAGTGGTGGAATGTAACTAATTACATTTACTCAAGTACTGTACTTAAGTACACATTTGAGTCTTTTCTTTTCATGCCACTTTCTACTTCTACTCCACTACATTCATCTGTTACAGCTTTAGTTACTTTGCAAATATGATGTTTTACTATAAGTACTATATATACAAATGCAGGACGTTTACTTAAAGGTACACTGTGTAGTGTATTCAGTACGTTATTAGCTAAAATCAATGTCTTCATCCATAAATATGTCCTCATTGGTGTAAAATGACCTCTGCCAATGATCTGACTTATCCTCGTAAGCGAAGAATTTCTTATCTGTATTTACGTTGGACGGGCAAGTCCAAGGAGGCGTCCATGTCGTTTCGTAAGCACTAGCCTACCGGTCTAGCTAATCCACAACGCATTTTCGTTCGGAGCCAGCATCACGTGACTTAAACCAGCTGAAACGGAGAAGGAGATCAGTGAGAGGCGCTTGTCACTGTCCCGGCAAATTTGAAAGCATGCACTGCACTTTAGTTCATAATGGAGGATCATACTTATGCCGAGCCACAGGAGAAGGAATCCTCGTCGCCAAAAAAAGCGAAAATTGGATGACATGTTGTCGTAGCTTCTTGGTACATAGCGGCTACCGTAGTTGCAACACGCATTTAAAAAAGCGAGGCGCTAGAGAGCACTATTTGTTTGAATGCAAAATACAATTTCACCGCTAGATGGGAGAAATTCCTACACAGTGTACCTTTTAAGTAAATGATCAGAATACTCAACCCGTTCTCATCCCGACCTCGTAAAATCAGGACGTTTGGACAGTGGCTGTCAGTGGCCGTCAGCGTCTGATGCGACGAAAAAGGCGTCTTTCAGCGTGTTTGTGTAACGCACCGGGGAGAGCAGCAGTTAGAGAGGATTTAGAGAGGAGTATGTAAGGAGGTTGGGGGGGGGGGATGGGTCAAACACAGACTTTCACCCAGGAAAGCGGGGTCCACGTCCCGCTTGTCACGCTAGCTATAGTCGCTTTATTCTTTCCTCCCACGTCTCACAGAACCGTAAGCCCACCCACGACCCTTTCTTTAACATAACTGCATCAAAAGGGACGGCAATAGTCCCGACCAAGCGCGTTTACTTATAGCGCTAAAGGGACGGCAATAGTCCCGACCAAGCGCGTTTACTTATAGCGCTAAAGGGACGGCGATAGTCCCAACCAAGCGTGTTTACCTAAAGCACTAAAGGAGACTTTTAGCGTCAATAAGAACGACAAAGGCACCTGACCAAGCGTCCATATTTTACGAGATGAGTGTGAGAACGTGTTGGAATACCTATTCCACCACTGGCCTTAAGAGATGTATTAAAATGTCTTTTGCTTTCTTACTTCACAGGCAAATCCTCAGGGACCACAACTGCCTCCAGACTCTGCTGCAGCACCTGCGCTCCCACAGTCTGACCATAGTGAGCAACGCTTGCGGGACCCTCTGGAACCTTTCTGCCCGAAGTCCGAAAGACCAAGAGCTGCTGTGGGACCTTGGGGCGGTCAGCATGCTGCGCAACCTTATCCACTCCAAGCACAAGATGATAGCCATGGGCAGCGCCGCAGCTTTAAGGAACCTCCTCACTAATCGACCCCTGAAATATAAGGATGCCGCCGTTGTGTCCCCTGGCTCGTGCATGCCCTCGCTCTACATGAGGAAACAGAAGGCTCTGGAGGCGGAGCTGGATGCCAAACACCTAGCGGAGACTTTTGATACGCTTGAGAAACAGAGCCCCAAGCACCTGACCATCAACAAGCCGCTACGGCACATTGAGAGCCTGGCAAAGGATTACGCGTCTGATTCTGGTTGTTTCGATGATGATGAGGCCCCTAATGTCTCCAGTAGCCTGGACACTGGGAGCTTCTCTATGCTGTCCATGTTCCTTACCAACTCTAACTTCTTGCAGAACCAGCCACGTAAGAGGGACAGTGAACCTGAAAGAGACGTGGACATGCCCCAGGTGGCCGAGAAGAGACACGCACCTCCTGACGATGTATCTGCTGCTGCAGAGAAGCTAGCTAAGAAGATCACCAACACGGTTGCCAAGATCGACAGGCTAGTGGAGGACATCACAATGCACACGTCCTCCGAGGACAGTTTCAGCCTCAGCTCTGAAGACCATTTGGCTGACTGGCCTTACGGTATGGATGAACTCAATGAAGCCCGGGCAAAATCATGCTCCCCCTGCCGTCTCTCTGATACAAGCAGCTTGGCCCACAGGGAACGCCTCAATAGAGCCCATGCACTCTTGCGCCTCAAAACTGCCCATACAAGTGTATCAACAGACAGCCTAAACAGTGGAAGCACCAGTGATGGATACTGCGGCAGCAAAGATCAAATGCGACCTGCTCCAAAAGCTCTATTGATGCAACAACGACCCAACCAGCTTGATCTTAAGGTGGCTCATCAAGATTACCTTAATGTAGGAACTGCTCTCCTGAATGAGACTAACCAGCAACATATCCCAGAGAGAGATTCTGTGGAAAACAATGATGTGACCGCTTTAGAGCTCAGCAGCACAGATGCAGAAAAGAACCAGGATCAACCTGCACAAACACCTGTCAGTGTATCCACTAAAGTCTCCTCTGACGTCAGCATGACTTCAATTAAACTGTCTCCGTCTTATCAACAGGTCCCGCTCATTCAGAGCGTGGCCAAATTTGGTGTAGCAAAGACGACCATCAATGTCCAGGCTGCCCAAGCAATGAGGAGACAAGCATGGGTACCTACTGTGATGACTGGGGGTAGTATAACAAAGTTTTCCCCAATGGCATCCGCCAGAAGCCCAACCATCGGGCCGATGGAGACGGTCCAGAAATACTCCGTGGAGAACACTCCGATTTGCTTCTCCCGCTGCAGTTCACTGTCCTCCCTCTCTTCCGGAGACGAAGCGCTGGATGAACAAAGTGAAAATGAGCTGGAGAGTGACTCGTCATTGGAAATAATAGAAGTGGAGGATGGAGAAGTGGTGAAGAGAGCTGAGGAGGATGAAACCTTGGAGGATCTGAGTGACAGTCAGCTGCTGATGACTGACTCAAAGACCTTCCCTAGCAAAGAGACCAATCCCATCCAGATTCCCTGTGCTGCCAAAAAGGAAAAGGTGTTCCTAAGAGGAGCGTCGCCAGCCATACTTGAAGACAGATCTCCCTCCAGTTCATCTGAGAACTACATCCACGAGACACCCCTGGTAATGAGTCGCTGTAGCTCAGTCAGTTCACTGGGCAGCTTTGAGTCTCGCTCTATTGCAAGCTCAATCCAAAGTGATCCATGCAGTGAGATGATTGATGGAACAATAAGCCCTAGTGATCTTCCCGACAGCCCAGGGCAAACCATGCCTCCTAGTCGAAGTAAAACTCCATGTTGCATTGAGCCAAATGGACCGGAAACACAGCCCACAGGAATAGCAGGCCAATGGGAAAGCAGCCTGCGCAAGTTCATGGAGATAGCCGACTGCAAAGAGAGGTTTAACTTTCCTCCTGACCTGGACACCATGATCTACTTCACTGTGGAAAAGCCCACTGAAAACTTCTCGTGTGCTTCGAGCTTAAGTGCTCTGCCTCTTCATGAACACTACATACAAAAAGATGTGGAGCTGAAATTGACCCCACTACTTAAGCAGAATGACAAAAATCTTCCTTTCCCTGACGAGGATGAGCAAGGATTCGACCACGGAGAGAGATATAGTGAAGGCAATTCAGATGATGACATAGAAATCTTGAAGGAATGCATCAACTCAGCAATGCCCTCCAAGTTCAGAAAAGTAAGACCTTCGCTGATGACCACCATCCCTCCTCACCTTCTCAATTCCCAGATCCGAAAGCCGATACATCTTCCCGTGTACATGATGCTCCCCAATGGCAAAACCCAAATGTGTCCAGGAAGAAGAATTGTCATCCCGCAAAGGGACTTCAAATTGGATGATTCGTCATTGACAGATTCTGCGGAAGGTACACCAGTAAACTTCTCCAGCACAACATCACTTAGTGACGAGACACTCCAGTATCCTGTGAAGGACAGGGGGGCTAAAGACTGCACAGCCAAAGGTATGAACAAACAGGAATTGCTTGACGACGAGGCAAAGAGGATAGAAGACTTGAGGATATTCTCACACTTCCATAAACCCAACAAGATGAACTATCCACCTGAGATACAAATTAACCGAGCAACCAAACATATAGTTCCCACACAGAGGGTGCTAATGCAGAGCAAAGAGGTAGCCGATAGGGTGGCAAACCAAAGAAATCGTGATCAGTCTCCTAACCAACAAAAGAAGAGGCAAGGGCAAAGGCAAGGCCAAGGTCAAGGCCCAGTCAGGAAACTGGAACTGCCGGTCATTAAGCAGAACAAAGACGGTAACCTTAATATGGTATCGCAAAAAGGAAAAACACTCTCCCGACAAATGACTCATTCTTCAGAGGACAGTAACAGCTTCTATGATGACGAAAATGACGCAATGAAACGAACAAGTAGAAAACAGATCAGAGAGGCAAGTAGAAATACCCTCTCCCGGAGCATGACGAATATTGGCAGGATTGATAATTCCCAAGCGATGCCCAGAGGATTTCACAGGATTAAACAGAATCTGATAAAGGATGAATCCATGGCATGTTACTCACTGAGCTCCTCGCTTAGTTCGCTGAGTGATGCTGAGTTTGAGGATCATAAATCAAAAGCCCAGCAAATATGGTACAAAAACAGACACAACAAAACACTGAATATGATGAAGCAAACAAAGCCTATGAATATTCACAGCCAATACGACGAGCCAAGCTCACCAAGCTCCGTCAGCATGGATTCGGAGGATGACCTCCTTCAGAAATGCATTACATCTGCCATGCCCAAGCAGAGAAGGAAGCTTGCCGCCAGGAAGAGGAAGGCAGAAAATATTCAAAAACAAAAGGCCTCTGATGGGTGGAACATGGATGAGGAAATGGATAGTGATGACACGGCATGGGATAAAGATTCAGACCTCAATAGTATTGAATGGAGAGCCATACAAGAAGGTGCTAACTGTGTAGTCACTGGGCTGCAGGCATCAAAGTCTCAGGACCCATCCTCTGAAGAGACTGAATCAGTCCTGTCATTCATGTCAACATCCAGCTTTACACCCAAAGAAAGGACATTTGCTAAAGACAAAAAGGCGAATAAGCCTCTAGACTTCGCACAGCGCAAGCCAGTTCCGAACTTACCAGTGGTTTTCCGAGGCAGGACAGTGATCTATACACCGATAAAAGAGGCGGCTCCATCGCAAATACCTCCTCCCAGAAAAGTACCAACCAAGACCGATGCTCCAAAGAACCCAAATCTTGCTCAGCACAGATCCAAGAGCCTTCACCGATTAGGTTACCCCCAGGACATTGAACTGTCTTTGCCAAAGAGGAGCTCTACTCCGCCTCCAAGGATACCAAAAAGTTCATCCTCTGGATCATCGCAAAGCTCGACACCATCCAAACAGTCGCAGAAAAAGATAACATCCCCGATTCAGACCAGTAAATCCATCCAGAAAAAGAATGCCTCCCCAGCTAGCAGCCCCCCTGAAAGAAGGGGACGCTCTCCTGTTGTGAATCAAACTCAAAAATCCCCACCACCCAAAACTCAAAAGTCACCCGTCCGTATCCCTTTTATGCAAAATGCAGTAAGACCCAGAGCTCTGTCACCTCTGGTAACTAACCAGACAAGTGGAAGACAACCCAATCAGGTCAACGGAAAAAGGGTGTCCCCCGCCAATCGATTTGAAATGGTCAGGATGTCTTCTGTCCATTCAAGCGGCTGCGAGTCTGAGCGCAATGGATTTCTGAGACAGCTGACTTTCATTAAGGAATCACAGACTGCGTTAAGGCGTGACGGCTCTGCACGCAACATGCCTCGATCTCAGAACGGATCCCCTCGCAGAGCAGTTCCTGGAGCTTCGGCTGTCTTCCTTTGCTCGTCACGCTGTCAGGAACTCAAGGCTGCGCAAGCCCAGAGAAGGGTGCAAGTAAAAAATCCAAGACAAGAACAGCAAGTCCAGAGGCCGGAGCGAGGCCTTCAGAAGCAGAGTACACCCCTCTCTAGAGCGACCTCCGGTGAACGTGACCTAGCTGCAAGACGCTCAGCCAGGAGAACCAGCTCTGAAAGCCCCTGCAGGGTGGCTCAGCGAAAGGGACCTGCAAGAGTGTCCGGAGCCAGGCAACAAGAAGACAAAGATACCTTTAAGCGCCATGCCTCGTCACCGAGCATAAACATACTGAGCAGAGTGACCAGCCGTTCTTCCCTCCGCTCGTCATCGTCCGATTCGAGCAGCAGAGCCAAGAGCGAGGACGATACAAAGAAGAAAGGGCAGCGATCTGCATCCCGGCTGAATGACAGAGTCACCTGGAGGAGGATAAGGGATGAAGATGTACCTCAGATCTTGAAAAGCACTCTCCCAGCCAATGCATTACCTCTGGCGCCTTCTCCTGACGGAGAAAGGCCAAAGCCACCAGCTCTTCCAGGAAAATTGCCAACCATTCTACTCGCATCTCGCAAGACAAGCGATGCGACAGTCCAGACTGAAGATTATTCCAACAACAAGACCAACTCGAGCACCTCTCCGGCGGTAGAAACAGCTCGAGTGATCTCAGACGAAGTGGCCCGATTGGCGCTGCTCAGAAAGATTAGTGTCCCCTCTGGGAGTAACGTTCAGGACGGGGATTCAGATGTCTCCCTGAGGAGCCACAGCAACGTCTCCACAGGTACGTCCGACAGCCATGTGGGCGGAGTTGTCCATTTCCGCCAAGGATCCCCCAGCAAGGCCGCCCGAATCACTCCATTTAATTACACCCCAAGCCCCATTTCCTGCTGCACGCAAGACACACAGAGCCAAGGAGCCCCAATCAATGAAAAGTCAGGGGAAAAGTGAGTCCTAAAAAGTAGAGAGGATTACTGGACGACTTTACTGTGTTCCTGAATGAGACTCAGTACTCAGGTGGACAGACTCGGGAGTGTGCTGGCCCCTATACCTCGGATATTGACCCTTTACTTTCCCCATTCAGACATTGAATTCAAGTTTTTCTCTCTGAACAATTGATCACAGCTTCCATCTACCATTCATAACAGAGTTGGATGTATGCATTGAGACAGGTCTGACGTGAAAAGACCGTGAATAACTTTTCAGAGAAAAATCTCACATGAAATGGAAGAGCATCTTTTTGTACTTTCTTTTTGTATTTGTAGAATAATCATTGCCTGGTAGAAATGTAGTGGAAACATAACGCAAAAAGACAATGAACTTGATTTCAGCACATAGATCACCATCGGTCTCCTGGACAGAATCGATAAAAGAACAATATTATGCAAACTTTTGAAGGATTACTCAGCTGGACTTTTACCTGAAAAGGTACACAACTGTGGGAGACTGTTGCAAACTCTCACAAAGTACGCAAATACACTGACATGTAAAATATGTTTTACATACAGTACATCAACGCTTTGGGCCTTAGCCTCAACTACATACATTACACTGTTAGCCTTTGCTGTTACAAACAGAGCCCAGTATGGTCGGGATTACGTACATTTCTTCAAATTAATATTCAATCATCTTCAATCTATTTGTCTTGATCTTTCACAACTCTAGCTGTAGATGTCTGGATCATAACGTCTTGGACTGATCTTAATGTGTTCTACAGGTTAACGGGATGGAACTTTCTTAACTTAAACTTTGAAGCTAAAAATGTAGGAAAGCACAAACAAATGAAGTCATTTTGAAACACGATTCAGTAATTTGAGGGCACGAAGAAATCAATTTGAGGGAACTCGTTGGGGGAATATTTTTATCCACACACACACACACCTTCAAACACAGACACACACACCTACAAAGACACACACACATACACACACATCTTCAAACACACACACACACACACCTACAAACACACCTACACACACACATACACACCTTCAAACACACACACACACACAGCTACACATACACACCTTCAAACACACACACACACACACAGCTACACATACACACCTTCAAACACACACACACACACACCTACAAAGACACACACACACACACACACATCTTCAAACACACACACACACCTACAAACACACCTACACACACACACACACACACACACCTACAAACACACCTACACACACACATCTTCAAACACACACACACACACCTTCAAATACACAAACACACACACCTACAAACACACACACACACATCTTCAAACACACACACACACACACACACACACACACACGCACCTTCAAACACACACACACACACACAGCTACACATACACACCTTCAAACACACACACACACACCTACAAAGACACACACACATCTTCAAACACACACACACACACCTACAAACACACCTACACACACACACACACACACCTTCAAACACACACACCTACAAACACACACACACACATCTTCAAACACACACAGCTACACATACACACCTTCAAACACACACACCTACAAACACACACACCTACAAACACACACACACACCTACAAACACACACACCTACAAACACACACATACACACCTTCAAACACACACACACACACACACACACACACACACATAAATCCATACTGTAGATTTCCCCTTATCGCACAACTCTACTTGCGGGAGTTAAATAAGTATTCAGAGCTTTTAAATTATTAATTTGAGGATATTATTGATCACGACTTCTCACCCGACACCTGCTGGACTCTGTCGTCACTGCTGCACAACGTATTAAAGCGTATCCTGTCAGTTAACCAACTATCAGCTGATTCTGGGTAACGTCACACGCTCCTGTGTCTTCATCAGTGTTGTAAATAACGTGCAGATATACTAAATCTTCAAAGCTTCCTGGTGGGCAAAATAATCTCTGTGTTGCTCCCTGACAGCATGCCAATATATTCACTTTACACACACACACACACACACACACACACACACACAGCTGTTAACTTTTGGGATAACGGACATTGACACTGATGTTATTAAGAGGTTAAGCATTACTAGCCATCTGTATTCAAGTGCTGCAAAGAAATATTGAGAGGAGAAGTCCTGCCCCTTCCAGCATCCACCATGGGATTTTATTTCGGGAAAAGATCTGCACGGTAGTGAGCGGGGGGGGGCTCTGGGGGATGGGGGTGGGGGGGGGGGGGGGGGTTGATCCTGTTTGAATTGAGCAATGAATCACACACATGATGTTTGTCAGTTTAAAAGATAATTGAGGGAGTGAAGAAAGTCAGTTTGTGCTAAAAGTGTGTCTCTTTGAAGCTACAATGTGTGTGTGTGTGTGTGTGTGTGTGTGTGTGTGTGTGTGTGTGTGTGTGTGTGTGTGTGTGTGTGTGTGTGTGTGTGTGCCTCTCTGCGTGCATGTGCCTCTGTGTATGTGTGTGTGTGTGTCTCTGTCTGTCTGTCTGTCTGTCTGTCTGTGCGTGTGTGTGTGTGTGTGTGTGTGTGTGTGTGTGTGTGTGTGTGTGTGTGTGTGTGTAAAACAGGTGAGATAACGTTACGTGTTGTGGAACAGCGCTAGGCTAGCTAGCTAGCGAGGTGACCTATATCGTGCGTTACGAGAGCTGTAGTTCGCTACTACGACAAACGGAGACTTCCTTCACTCGCCAAATTATCTTTAAAACTGACAAACATCACATGTATAATTCACAGCTCAAATGAAACAGCACCAAAACATTATTCGTCTCTCCCTGTTCACTACCGGACTCATTTTTACTGAAATAAAGTCCCACAGTAGTCCATCAGAAGGGGCGGGACTTCCCTTCTCTAACTGTACGTCCACACCGCCGACGACTTGATCTTCTAAAGATGCCGGAGGTCGTTCATTTTCAACGGAAGCTTCTCTCAGCTGCAAGGAGCGGCTGATCTGTCGGCGTGGCGTTTTGGGCGTTTTGAGCGACCAGAGCGTCAATCAGAAAGTTGAAAGTAGGTCAACTTTATGGTGATGAGCTATGACGCGGTTCAGCGGCAAACGCCAGCAACCAATCAGAATAGAGACGTCCTTCACGCTGGCTGATCCCAGAGAAACATACGATGTAAACTTTCCTTCCTACAACAACATTAGTTCAGAGAAAAAGGAGGAGAAGCTCATCATGGCCGTCGCTGGGCTCCCGATCATTCTGATATCTGGTATAGGGACCAGTTAACGTTACCTGCTGGTCACATGGTCTCTAACAGTCCTCTCACGGTGAACAGGTCACATGGTCTCTAACGGTCCTCTCACGGTGAACAGGTCACATGGTCTCTAACGGTCCTCTCACGGTGAACAGGTCACATGGTCTCTAACAGTCCTCTCACGGTGAACAGGTCACATGGTCTCTAACAGTCCTCTCACGGTGAACAGGTCACATGGTCTCTAACAGTCCTCTCACGGTGAACAGGTCACATGGTCTCTAACGGTCCTCTCACGGTGAACAGGTCACATGGTCTCTAACGGTCCTCTCACGGTGAACAGGTCACATGGTCTCTAACGGTCCTCTCACGGTGAACAGGTCACATGGTCTCTAACAGTCCTCTCACTGTGAACAGGTCACATGGTCTCTAACAGTCCTCTCACGGTGAACAGGTCACATGGTCTCTAACAGTCCTCTCACGGTGAACAGGTCACATGGTCTCTAACAGTCCTCTCACGGTGAACAGGTCACATGGTCTCTAACAGTCCTCTCACGGTGAAGTCCTGCACGGATCAACAGCTGGCGGCTGCTCGCTCTGCCTGCACGCTGCTGCGGTTCAGCGGCTAACGAGCGAGCTAACTGCTAACAGACACCGCTGCCACCAACAACCAATACACATTCTTTCATTATATATGTCATCTATAAAGGTCTCTAGTGTGTGTTGGCCGTGCAGTGGCTGCTTGAGCTTTTTCCGTGATTGAACATAGAACGCTGCTACGTCAGAGCGGCCAAAGCCTCAAACAGCTTCCCCGAACTTTCTGACCAGCGTCCTGACCGGGCGCCAGAGCTTCTTTGCAGATCAAGTCGGCGGCGGTGTGTACGTACGGTATAACGCTATAAACTGTCAGCGTAGATGAAGCAAGCGGCGACATGCCTCTGTTCATCGAACGCGATGACATTGTTGTGTTTGCTACTAGATTCAGGCACTGTTTGCTGTTGAGACTTGGGGTCCTTCGAGTCCTTGGAGTCCTTCGAGTCAAGTCTTTATAAACGTGTTACTATCTGCTTAACTGTGTTGCCGTATAAGTAGTGATAGGTGGAGAAGAAGTCACATATAAAAGACAATGCATATTCTCTGTAGTTGTACCATCACTCCTCCAGCGCTGGACAGAAGGAACATTTATCTACAGTCGGGGCCTGTTCATGCATAAAAACTAGGTTTTGTATTTAACACTTGACCCTACTGTGTTTCCAAAAGCATGTTCTGAGTTTGAATAAAGCCCAAGTAACCTTTCAAGTCCCACTGGCCATTTTCTTTGGACACTGAAATCTTCTGTATCTTGTAAATATCAAACACTCACCTGTTGGATGCGGGTTTTATAACACACACACACCTACTACATACACCTACCAGATAGTTTTATGGACATAAGTTTTTGTCTAGATTAATATTCTAAGTGTCTGACAACATTGTGGGATGGATTTCTAAGGTGGTTGACCTTTCTGTTAAAGAGTAAGTCCTTTTTTAAAAACATGAAAACATCCGCGAAATTGCGTTCGCTAAGCCCACCAGACTCCATGTAAATAATCAACAATTTAAGCATCGTAAAACACACTTCATTCAAAGTCGACAGAAACAAAAGACAACAATGAAAAGCTGTTTTGGGTCGTCTTTCCACTTTAACAACCATCACAACTCTAATTTTGGTTGAAATAAACACATAGTTAACTTATTTACATGTGAAAACATGCTGGCTCTATACACGCTAAAAGTACTGTTTTTTTGAATGGAGTCTGGTGGGTTTAGCTCTAGCAACTTAAGAGCTGTTTCTGGTTAAACAGAAAGGTCTCAAAGAGGTTTTAAACGGTAGGGATCCTTTATATCATATATATATATATATATATATATATATATATATATATATATATATATATATATATATATATATATATATATATATTAGGGATGCAAATTCTCGATTAATTCATGAATCATTAGTTGGTTGACTTTATCGATCGATTAACTGATAAGCGGCTTTTTTCCTGAGAATGTAAATTTCTCACGGTATCAATAGTGTCTTTAACATAAAAAGCAAAATATAGCTTAAATACTGAATAAAAATGCATGTTATATTGCTCAGTTTATGAGCTGGTAGCTGCATTTGTTTTAGTTTTGCTACTAGCGCTTTCGTTGCTGGTGTGCTGTGGTTGAAGTGTTTGACCAACCTGCCACCAGCTGCAGCGAATCCGTCGTTGACGGCCAGATTTTGAGTTTGTCAGCTAAATGATCAGCTGTATGTCTCTCTGACAGGCTCTCCGTGAGAAGCAATGCTGACTTTACCTGCCAGGCGTTTCCAATGTAGCGCCAAGTGATTGTTATGTAGCTCTCTGTAGTCAGTGCCGTCCACCAATCCGTCGTCAGAGCCACATTAGCCGCGGCTAACTGCGTTTTTAGCTCAGCCTTCTTGTGTTTGTAGCCTGCTTCCAAGTGGGTAGTAATGGTCGCTCGAGAAGGGATATTATATCCTGGCGCCATGTGGTGTAATAACTCCCGAAATCCCTCACCGTCAGTGGTGCTAATTGGCATCATATCCCCATATCCCTCCCTGCAACATGGCTGCATGCAAGTTATGAAGGTGGTATCTTAGCGAACTCGTAGAGCCGCTGAACTTAAACGTAGTACCGCAGAGTTAACATTGGGCGTCTTTGTCATTAATTAATTTGAAATGCTCCCACACTCCTGAATCTCGTGTCAATTAGGCCTACGTCCTGTGGAAAACGGTCTTAGATTACATATTGGACCTTTAATAAGAGATATATATACACATATATATATATATATATATATATATATATATATATATATATATATATATATATATATATGATTGATTGTTGTGCGTGAACAAGGCCACGGAGGAGTTATGGTGCCGTGTGAAATAGGCAAAGCAACAGAGTGTGTGTTGTACTAAATGTTTTCATCCAATAAGAAAGTCGCCTTTCCTTCATACAGACGCAGAAATATAATAACCCACAAAGAAGACATGGGACAGAAAACATGACGTCAAACATTTTTATTTTGGTAGAAAGTACTAAAGAGATTAAAACCAAACGTTAGCAGGTTAACTAGCAGATAAGAAATAGCTAGCATAGCCACGTGTTACTGTTATAAGTTATGGGTTTGTGATTAGAAGGGATACAGCTACGGCCACAACTCACGCAAAATGTAATCTAATAATATAATAATTTGAATACTTTGACCCAGGAAACGCGTGCTCTTTCCTCGGGAATGTTTTAATCTATACCACTATCTTTCTCTTACAATTAACACGTCGTTTTGGTGACTGAACGTAACTGTCGTTGCCGTAGCTGTAACCCTTTTAGCAACAACCCAAACACACAGGAAGGGTTGAGGCATCAAAGAGGGCGTGTGTGTGTGTGTGTGTGTGTGTGTGTGCAGTTAGACACGCCCCCCTGGCCCTGATTGGTGCATCTGATCAGTTAGACACGCCCCCCCTCTGGCCCTGATTGGTGCATCTGATCAGTTAGACACGCCCCCCCCCTGGCCCTGATTGGTGCATCTGAACAGTTACACACACCCCCCCTGGCCCTGATTGGTGCATATGAAGTTAGCCACGCCCCCCTGGCCCTGATTGGTGCATCTGAACAGTTAGCCACGCCCCCTGGCCCTGATTGGTGCATCTGAACAGTTAGCCACGCCCCCCTGGCCCTGATTGGTGCATCTGAACAGTTAGACACACTCCCCCTGGCCCTGATTGGTGCATCTGAACAGTTAGACACACCCCCCTGGCCCTGATTGGTGCATCTGAACAGTTAGACACGCCCCCTGGCCCTGATTGGTGCATCTGAACAGTTAGACACGCCCCCCTGGCCCTGATTGGTGCATATGAACAGTTAGACACGCCCCCCTGGCCCTGATTGGTGCATATGAACAGTTAGACACGCCCCCCTGGCCCTGACTTGGTGCATCTGATCAGTTAGACACGCCCCCCTGGCC
>CM042322.1:38116689-38121689 GCA_023566125.1 Zingel zingel | reverse complement strand
GCAGTTCAGGACTACAAATACAACAATCCATCTGCTTGTTGAGGTACACATTCAGCCAGTTGGACCAGAAGAACACACCAGAACAGGCCTGATTAGTAAGCTGTATGTGATGGCCGCATTCCTACTTTTAAAATGCAATTCAATGTGGAAGTAATCCAAGTATTCAGAATACGTTACTCAGATTGAGTAACGTAACGGAATACGTTACAAATGACATTTTTGGGCATGTATTCTGTATTCTGTAACAGAATACATTTTGAAAGTATCCTTCCCAACACTGGTGTAAACCAAACATCCCACTGAGCACAGAATTCATTAATAAATAGTCTATGAATAAATAAAATGAAAACAATATGGAAACATGTTTGTAACATCAGAGTCTGTCTGAGACTGGTGTATAAATAAATATAAGGTATCTGATGTGATAAGGGACAGTCTCTTTGACAGCAGGAGGGATTCTTCTCGCTGTGACGGTGAAGAGGACTCCTCTTCATCTTCCCACAGGCTCCTCCTCTTCCTCCCGGAGGCTCCTCCTCTTCCTCCTGGAGGCTCCTCCTCTTCCTCCGCTGCTATCTGAAGGACTGAAAACAGAGAAGAAGCTGCAGCCAATCAGCACGTTTTTATAGCATCAAATAACTGAAGTAGCTCAGAACGACTGAAGGTGAAAGCTGCTCCACCTCTAAAGGCGCCGATATACTTATTGGTATACATGATATACTGCCCCCACGGTCATGATATACTGCCCCCACGTTCATGATATACTGCCCCCACGGTCATGATATACTGCCCCCACGGTCATGATATACTGCCCCCACGTTCATGATATACTGCCCCCACGGTCATGATATACTGCCCCCACGTTCATGATATACTGCCCCCACGTTCATGATATACTGCCCCCACGTTCATGATATACTGCCCCCACGGTCATGATATACTGCCCCCACGTTCATGATATACTGCCCCCACGGTCATGATATA
The DNA here is from genome assembly GCA_023566125.1 of Zingel zingel. Classification (NCBI taxonomy): domain Eukaryota; kingdom Metazoa; phylum Chordata; class Actinopteri; order Perciformes; family Percidae; genus Zingel; species Zingel zingel. The sequence continues at coordinate 38,120,708 of CM042322.1, read as the reverse complement.
CTGCCCCCACGTTCATGATATACTGCCCCCACGTTCATGATATACTGCCCCCACGTTCATGATATGCTGACCCCACGGTCATGATATACTGCCCCCACGTTCATGATATACTGCCCCCACGGTCATGATATACTGCCCCCACGTTCATGATATGCTGACCCCACGGTCATGATATACTACCCCCACGGTCATGATATACTACCCCACGGTCATGATATACTGCCCCCACGTTGATGATATACTGCCCCCACGGTCATGATATACTACCCCACGGTCATGATATACTACCCCACGGTCATGATATACTACCCCACGGTCATGATATACTACCCCACGGTCATGATATACTGCCCCACGGTCATGATATACTACCCCACGATCATGATATACTGCCCCACGGTCATGATATACTGTCCCCACATTCATGATATACTGCCCCCACGTTCATGATATACTGCCACCAAGTTCATGATATACTGCCCCCACGGTCATGATATGCTGACCCCATGGTCATGATATGCTGACCCCATGGTCATGATATACTGCCCCCACGGTCATGGTATACTGCCCCCACGTTGATGATATACTGCCCCCACGGTCATGATATACTACCCCACGGTCATGATATACTACCCCACGGTCATGATATACTGCCCCACGGTCATGATATACTGCCCCACGGTCATGATATACTACCCCACGGTCATGATATACTACCCCACGGTCATGATATACTACCCCACGGTCATGATATACTGCCCCACGGTCATGAAAAGGAACCTACGCTCCAAAGGAACGCAGAATACACGTACACGAACATAGTTAAAAGAAAGTATATCTGAAACCAATCACTGATCTACCAGGGTTATTAAATCTCTTCTACTAACACCAAACCAGATGACTTACCGTACCGGTCAACCCAGGAAAGGCTGGAACAGGAAACAGGACAACTGGGTTAGCATGTGTAGTCCCTCCCTCCTTCCCTGCAAATTACACCTCTGGCAGCAGCTGATGTTTACGTACCGGCCGTTCTTCTTCTTCTTCTTTGCTCGGCTCTAAAGGAGCGACTCGAACCGCCGAGGAACTCGGTAAACTGATAGCTTCCTGCTGATTGGCCGACGGCCCCGGAGTCACGAGGGCTTTGTTCTTCACCAGATGGCACAGGACTGAAGAGAAGGAAACACGGAGGATTGAATCTAATATGAAAGCTACACTCTGAGATATAAATCCCTAAAATAACAGAAGAAGTTCTGGCAGCTCGTTAGCCCGGGCTTTGTCCCGTCGGTTTGAAGAAAGGAACATTTTCTATCAGGCCTTTATTAAAATGTCTCAGTTAGGAAAATGCTGAAAACTTTGGATAAAACGGCCAAAATATTTTAAAAAAACGTAGCTTCCAAAATATAAAAAAAAAGTCTGAAAAAAACCGCCTAAAATGTAAAAAAAAATCCAAAAATCCAAAATGTCAAATACAATTTTTTTTCCAAAAAAGCAACATAAACACCAGGAAAAACAATCATAAATGGTAAAAACAAACAACGCAAAAAAAATTATTTTTAAAACCGCCCCAAAATGTTAAAACAAACGATAAAAACTTTGAAAAAAAACTTCTAAAATGTCGTTAAAAGAGACAAACGGGAAATCTCCCAAAACCAATGTCTGTGGCCATTGTCGGAGAGCACAAAATTCAGCATATCTCCACCAGACTCCATGTAAATAATCAGGACTTTTAGCGTGTATAGCGCCAGCATATCTCCACCAGACTCCATGTAAATAATCAGGACTTTTAGCGTGTATAGAGCCAGCATATCTCCACTAGACTCAATGTAAATGATCATGACTTTTAGCGTGTATAGAGCCAGCATATTTCCACCAGACTCCATGTAAATAATCAGGACTTTTAGCGTGTATAGAGCCAGCATATTTCCACCAGACTCCATGTAAATATTCAGTACTTTTAGCGGGTATAGCACCATCATATTTCCACATGTAAATGGGTGAATTAAGGGTTAATTTCAACCAAACCAGAGTGGTGATTGTTGGAACAGTGGAAAGATGAAGCAAGACGGCTTTTGGTAGTTTTATTTAGTTTCTGTCCACTTTGAATGAAGTGTGTTTTACGATGCTAAAAGTACTGATTATTTACATGGAGTCTGGTGGGCAAACTGACGGTGAACATTTTATTAACGTTACATTGCAGCTTGTTTCTCTTGCTTAATACTGGACGAAATTAAAAGATTGTTGTTCCAATCAGTCCAAACAGGGTGAGTGTTGATACCTTCTCTGGTGAGGTTCTCAGCGGCGTTCATGGCTCTGCCGCCGAGGTCGCTCACCATGTTGTCCACCGTGGCCTCGTGGCGGAGGAAGATGGGCCGAACCACTTTGTCGTAGATGATCTGGGAGCCATTCCACGACACCGGAGCCATGCACCACAACAGGAAGAGACACTGCCAGGGACAGAGACAAAGATTACAGGACACAGAGACACAAAGCTAACAGGACACAGAGACACAAAGCTAACAGGACACAAAGACACAAAGCTAACAGGACACAGAGAGACAACGATTACAGGACACAGAGAGACAACAATTACAGGACAGAGAGACAACAATTACAGGACAGAGAGACAACGATTACAGGACACAGAGAGACAACATTTACAGGACACAGAGAGACAACAATTACAGGACAGAGAGAGACAAAGACAACAGGACACAGAGAGACAACAATTACAGGACACAGTGACACAAAGACAACAGGACACAGAGAGACAACAATTACAGGACAGAGAGACAACAATTACAGGACACAGAGAGACAACAATTACAGGACACAGAGAGACAAAGACAACAGGACACAGAGAGACAACAATTACAGGACACAGAGACACAAAGACAACAGGACACAGAGAGACAAAGACAACAGGACACAGAGGGAAAGCAATTACAGGACACAGAGACACAAAGACAACAGGACACAGATAGACAAAGGCAACAGGACACAGAGAGACAACAATTACAGGACACAGAGACAAAAAGCTAACAAGACACAGAGACACAAAGACAACAGGACACAGAGAGACAACAATTACAGGACACAGAGACACAAAGACAACAGGACACAGAGAGACAACAATTACAGGACACAGAGACACAAAGACAACAGGAAACAGAGAGACAAAGACAACAGGACACAGAGAGACAACAATTACAGGACACAGAGACACAAAGACAACAGGACACAGAGAGACAAAGACAACAGGACATAGAGAGACAGCAATTACAGGACACAGAGACACAAAGACAACAGGACACAAAGACACAAAGACAACAGGACACAGAGAGACAACAATTACAGGACACAGAGACACAAAGACAACAGGACACAGAGAGACAACAATTACAGGACACAGAGACACAAAGACAACAGGAAACAGAGAGACAAAGACAACAGGACACAGAGAGACAACAATTACAGGACACAGAGACACAAAGACAACAGGACACAGAGACACAAAGACAACAGGACACAGAGAGACAACAATTACAGGACACAGAGACACAAAGACAATAGGACACAGACAAAAATATTGGGCTTTTTGACGGGGTTGGGTTTCTGCAGAACCCTACGCTTGCACTCCGCGCTACGCTGGTCGCCGTAATGACGGCGCCGTTGATTACGGGAAGGTGTTAACGTAGGTGGAGCGTTCAATGCAGCCGGCTGTGAGGAAGTGGAAATGGAACTGGGGAGCAGAAAAAGTGATGTTTGGCAGCACTTTCAGTCAAAAGAAGGCCGTTCAAGTCCAGCTACATGTTCAATCTGCAATGCTGATTAGTCTGGTGGTGGCGAGGACCCTAAACAATACACAACATCACCGCTGTTACAACATCTGGTATCAAACATCTGGAAGAATACGAGTTGTGATGAAGGAATCTACAGACAGCAGCCAGAATGCAGTAACTTCAGGTACGGCAAAGGAAGGACAGTCACCGCTAAAAACTGGTGTTAACCAGACGACCATT
>CM042322.1:38101689-38104189 GCA_023566125.1 Zingel zingel | reverse complement strand
CCCTTCACAACGTCACTTCACAACGTCACTTCATAACGTTACTTCACAACGTCACTTCATAACGTCACTTCACAACGTCACTTCATAACGTCACTTCACAACGTTACTTCACAACGTCACTTCATAACGTCCCTTCACAACGTCACTTCACAACGTCACTTCATAACGTCACTTCATAACGTCACTTCACAACGTCACTTCATAACGTCACTTCATAACGTCACTTCATAACGTTACTTCACAACGTCACTTCATAACGTCACTTCATAACGTCCCTTCACAACGTCACTTCACAACGTCACTTCACAACGTCACTTCACAACGTCACTTCATAACGTCACTTCACAACGTCACTTCATAACGTCACTTCATAACGTTACTTCACAACGTCACTTCACAACGTTACTTCACAACGTCACTTCACAACGTTACTTCACAACGTCACTTCACAACATCACTTCACAACGTCCCTTCATAACGTCCCTTCACAACGTCACTTCACAACGTCACTTCACAACGTTACTTCACAACGTCACTTCATAACGTCACTTCACAACGTCACTTCATAACGTCACTTCACAACGTCACTTCACAACGTCACTTCACAACGTCACTTCATAACGTCACTTCATAACGTCACTTCATAACGTCACTTCATAACGTCACTTCACAACGTCACTTCACAACGTCACTTCACAACGTCACTTCATAACGTCACTTCATAACGTCCCTTCACAACGTCACTTCACAACGTCACTTCATAACGTTACTTCACAACGTCACTTCATAACGTCACTTCACAACGTCACTTCATAACGTCACTTCACAACGTTACTTCACAACGTCACTTCATAACGTCCCTTCACAACGTCACTTCACAACGTCACTTCATAACGTCACTTCATAACGTCCCTTCATAACGTCACTTCACAACGTCACTTCATAACGTCACTTCATAACGTCACTTCATAACGTCCCTTCACAACGTCACTTCACAACGTCACTTCATAACGTCACTTCATAACGTCCCTTCATAACATCCCTTCACGACGTCACTTCATAACGGCACTTCATAACGTCACTTCATAACGTCACTTCATAACGTCACATCATAACGTCCCTTCATAACGTCACTTCATAACGTCCCTTCATAACGTCACTTCATAACGTCACTTCATATTGTCACTTCACAACGTCACTTCATAACGTCACTTCACAACGCCACTTCACAACGTCACTTCACAACGTCCCTTCACAACATCACTTCACAACGTCACTTCATAACGTCACTTCACAACGTCACTTCATAACGTCACTTCACAACGTCACTTCATAACGTCACTTCACAACGTCCCTTCACAACGTCACTTCATAACGTCACTTCACAACGTCACTTCATAACGTCACTTCATAACGTCACTTCACAACGTTACTTCATAACGTCACTTCACAACGTCCCTTCACAACGTCACTTCATAACGTCACTTCACAACGTCACTTCATAACGTCACTTCATAACGTCACTTCACAACGTTACTTCACAACGTCACTTCATAACGTTACTTCACAACGTCACTTCATAACGTCACTTCACAACGTCACTTCATAACGTCACTTCACAACGTTACTTCACAACGTCACTTCATAACGTCACTCCATAACGTCACTTCACGACGTCACTTCATAACGTCACTTCACAACGTCACTTCACAACGTTACTTCACAACGTCACTTCATAACGTCACTTCACAACGTCACTTCATAACGTCACTTCATAACGTCACTTCACAACGTTACTTCACAACGTTACTTCACAACGTCACTTCATAACGTCACTTCACAACGTCACTTCATAACGTCACTTCACAACGTTACTTCACAACGTCACTTCATAACGTCCCTTCACAACGTCACTTCATAACGTCACTTCATAACGTCACTTCATAACGTCCCTTCACAACGTCACTTCATAACATCCCTTCACGACGTCACTTCATAACGTCACTTCACAACGTCACTTCATGACGTCACTTCACGACGTCACTTCATAACGTCACTTCATGACGTCACTTCACGACGTCACTTCATAACGTCACTTCATAACATCCCTTCACAACGTCACTTCACAACGTCACTTCACGACGTCACTTCACAACGTCACTTCATAACGTCACTTCACAACGTCACTTCATAACGTCACTTCACAACGTCAACATTTCTCAACTTTCTGCTGAGATATATTTGGGACTTTTTTGCAACGTAAATGCGGGGATTATGAAATCATGCAAGCCGCGCATATTTTGCGCGGAAATCAGCAATTTATGCAACGAAAGTGCGGCATATTTGAACAAATACGGCCCCCGAAATAAATATGTGGACTTTGGCTGATTATTAGGGACGTCCCGATCAGGTATCTTTGCCCTCGAGTCCGAGTCATTAGATTTTGAGTATCTACCGATAACGAGTCCCGATCCGATACTTCTATAATATATTAAAAAAG
>CM042322.1:38079189-38094189 GCA_023566125.1 Zingel zingel | reverse complement strand
CTCGGACTCGACCCAAAAGACTTCAGACTTGACTCGGACTAGACCCAAAAGACTTCAGACTTGACTTGTGACTCGACCCAAAAGACTTCAGACTTGACTCGGACTCGACCCAAAAGACTTCAGACTTGACTCGGACTCGACCCAAAAGACTTCAGACTTGACTCGGACTCGACCCAAAAGACTTCAGACTTGACTTGCGACTCGACCCAAAAGACTTCAGACTTGACTTGTGACTCGACCCAAAAGACTTCAGACTTGACTTGCGACTCGACCCAAAAGACTTCAGACTTGACTTGTGACTCGACCCAAAAGACTTCAGACTTGACTTGTGACTCAACCCCAAAGACTTCAGACTTGACTTGTGACTCGACCCAAAAGACTTCAGACTTGACTTGTGACTCGACCCAAAAGACTTCAGACTTGACTCGGACTCGACCCAAAAGACTTCAGACTTGACTTGTGACTCGACCCAAAAGACTTCAGACTTGACTCGGACTCGACCCCAAAGACTTCAGACTTGACTTGTGACTCGACCCAAAAGACTTCAGACTTGACTTGTGACTCGACCCAAAAGACTTCAGACTTGACTTGTGACTCGACCCAAAAGACTTCAGACTTGACTCGGACTCGACCCAAAAGACTTCAGACTTGACTCGGACTCGACCCAAAAGACTTCAGACTTGACTCGGACTCGACCCAAAAGACTTCAGACTTGACTTGTGACTCGACCCAAAAGACTTCAGACTTGACTCGGACTCGACCCAAAAGACTTCAGACTTGACTCGGACTCGACCCAAAAGACTTCAGACTTGACTTGTGACTCGACCCAAAAGACTTCAGACAGGCACATTGTATTGTTATAGTTGTATCCATATGATGTGACAGACTTAGGTTCATATTTCACCAGTAGCAGAAGATTAGACTATACGATGTCCTAAGTTGGAGACCCAATGTAAGTTCTGGATGTAACAGAATTAAGCTTCACATCCACTCATTTCAGAAAAAAAGATTTTGATGCTGTACTATATGGATGGTAGCTACAGGACATGCTGTTAGGGACAGATCAGACTTGAGACTTGACTTGGACTCATGGCAAAAGACTTGAGACTTGACTTGGACTCAAGCTCAAAGACTTGAGACTTGACTTGGACTTCCAAAAAAGGACTTGTGAACATCTCTGGTTTCTACCATCAAGTATTTACACTGGTTGGGGGGTACATGGCTTAAAAACGCTGTTCAAAGGGGGACATTACTGGAAAACCCCCGTTATAAGAGATCCACACACATACATTCAGAGTCAGAGACGAACTCCGCTGAATGTGAAACAAATGGAGCGGAAATGGTGCGTTCACTGTGAATCTATATAGTTGGATATTTTAGCGTTAATGTGTCTGAGGCTCCAGGACTCACATGTTGGAGGTTTGAACTGCTACCTCATGAACAAACTTCTGTTTTTGTTTGTTATTAAAGTAAAATAATTCAAAAATGAAGTCAGTTTTGTCATCAACATTATATGTTCCCTTGGGGGGGAACTACTGGGTTACAGGTGCGTTGCATCGGCACGCGTGCCACACAGGATGTTCAACTGGTTTCAAGCATTGACATGATATATATAATGGACCAGCGGGTCCCGTGTCTCTGGACGGAGACCAGTGAAGGATGTTAGAAGCTCTTTTCCGGTGATGGCTGAGCGTTACTGAGCAGCCTCCAACTGAGCTTGAAGACGTAGATGTGACGTGAGCAACCTGTCTGAAAGTTGGAAGTCTTCTGGTAGCTGTGCCAAGAGAAATCTCAATCATTCCCAATCTAGCAGAGACGGAGAGCGTAGGTATATGTAAGGAGATAACATAGGCACAGGCTAATTACTGATCACTAACATGATAGTTAACATTAGGAATTACACTTAAACAGCTAATGGAAGTCCAAACTGCCTGAGAGCTTCTCCTGGACTATACGGTAACTCCTCTACTATGAGACAGTAAGTCTCGTGGTTATGACCCAATCGTTAGCCTATTTTTATAACAGCGTCTGCTACGGAGCCATAACGTGAGCTACAAGGTAATGGAGCCTTTTATACATTGTCGTGTTTCTTTAGAAATAAACAACGGACAAATAGAGTCTTTAAACGCTTCAGATGTAAAGTTATTCTCTGTCAAAGTGACGTCAGAATGAATGGGAGTCAATGGGATGCTAACGGGAGGTGATGGCTTGGTAGCATCAGAATGAATGGCAGTCAATGGGATGCTAACGGGAGGTGATAGCTTGGTAGCATCAGAATGAATGGCAGTCAATGGGAAGGAGATAGCATAGGCACAGGCTAATTACTGATCACTAACATGATAGTTAACATTAGTAATTCAACTTAAACAGCTAATACCGGTCGTGAAGGCACCGGTTCCGTATTAGCACCGGATTTCGGTACCCAACCCTATTCAAGAAGAATATTTTTACAAGTAAATGTTCCAATCAATGATCCAGCAGCACATTCTCGTCTCCCTCCTTCATCTTACAGTCCAACGGAGGCTAGAACGGCTCCGGGTCAAACGGCCATATGGAATGGATTAATCTGCGTTATTTTTTTAATGATTAATGATTAATTATTAGCCTAATTAATCGAAATTAACGCGTTATTTTGACAGCCCTAGTTTAAATACATACAATTTTGGATAGGCTAACATTATATTTTATTTCAGTTTTTTCAGTACCCCCCCAAACTATTATTTTCATCCCTTTTGGGAGAGTCCAAGTCTCATCTAGGGGGGTCGGACCCCTCTAATACCCCCCGTAATTAGACCACTGGTTACAAGTCCTTTGAACCTGTAACTGCTCGTCCTCTGTCACTAACAGACCCACGAGTTCAATCCTGAACTAATATTCATTCCTACTTTGACCCTACAGACTCTGGTCTTCTTCAGTTGTTCCCCAACAGCTTAATGTTGCTCTGCTTCCCCCTACAGGCTGCAGCGTGAATTACACCACACAATAACTACATTTATTCCATTAACACCAGTATTTTCACCACTGGACCTATTTACTTACACTAGTTTTACACTTATATTTTGTAATTCATGGTCAATACACCTCATTTATATGACATTTTCTATTTTTTGTGTAAGAAAAAAGCAGAAATGATGAATGATTTTGACTAATGGTTTAGATCAGAGGAACGAAGGTAACGGATAATCACGGATCTGTCAAAGTTTAGTCAGGATAATGCTATAAAAATGAACACAGCACCCAAAATTCTATGAAAATAGAGATCTGAGCCTTAATTTCCTTTGTGAAGAGCGTCTTATGGAAACATCCATGCTATTTTGGGGCAATTTGGTTGAAAGAAACTCACATTTATGATATAGAAACCCATAGAGACCCATTTTCAAAGTGTACACAGCTCACGTCAGAAATACTATAATAATCCCAGGGGAAATTATTTTTGTTACCACTCCAGGTATACAAACAACATATATTATCCAGACTTTTTACATATATAATAAAAACAAAAATACAGTAATAATATATAAAATATGAAATATACAGTGTTAATGTTCAAATAATGCAATAAAAAGAGAAATTATTGTCTATGTTGAGATGATTATTTGTTATGGTATGGACATTTTGTTGCCTTTCGGTTGCCTGTATTATTATTTCTGCATGTTCCCTGTTTGTATATTTATTCTGTATATTTCCGTTTAGTTTTCTCCGTGTCTATTGTGTTACCCCTGTCTTGACTGTTCTGTGAATTGTGTATTTTTTGGTTAATTCCTGTGTTCTCTGTTGCGTTGTGTTGATTCCAGACTTTCTGTCGGTTGTTCCTGTTTCCTGTTTTATTTTGATAGTCTGTTTTCTGTCTTGTCATGTCTAGTTTTACTTTGTTTCCCGCCCTAATGCGTTTCACCTGTTGTATCACCTGTCCCGTGTATTTAACCCTCGTGTTCCCTTTGTCTTGTGTCAGATCATTTTGTATTTCCGCTGCGTCCTGTCCCTTTCCAGCCTCTGTTCTGCCTTTTTTTTGTTATATTAAAATTATTGAACTCACACCATCTCCTGCCTGCCGTCTCTCTCTGCATTTGGGTCCACCATCTCTAACATCGCCACATTATAGTGCAATAAGAAAGAGAGGTGATTGTCTATGTAGAGATGATTATAGTGCAATAAGAAAGAGAGGTGTTTGTCTATGTAGAGATGATTATAGTGCAATAAGAAAGAGAGGTGATTGTCTATGTAGAGATGATTATAGTGCAATAAGAAAGAGAGGTGATTGTCTATGTAGAGATGATTATAGTGCAATAAGAAAGAGAGGTGATTGTCTATGTAGAGATGATTATAGTGCAATAAGAAAGAGAGGTGATTGTCTATGTAGAGATGATTATAGTGCAATAAGAAAGAGAGGTGTTTGTCTATGTAGAGATGATTATAGTGCAATAAGAAAGAGAGGTGTTTGTCTATGTAGAGATGATTATAGTGCAATAAGAAAGAGAGATGATTGTCTATGTAGAGGTGATTATAGTGCAATAAGAAAGAGAGGTGATTGTCTATGTAGAGATGATTATAGTGCAATAAGAAAGAGAGATGATTGTCTATGTAGAGGTGATTATAGTGCAATAAGAAAGAGAGGTGATTGTCTATGTAGAGATGATTATAGTGCAATAAGAAAGAGAGGTGATTGTCTATGTTTGAGATGAGATGATTACAGAGAGGGTGTGTGTGACTCTCCGAGGGAGGCGTTGTAAAGTTTGAAGACCACAGGCAGGAACGACTTCCTGTGGCGCTCTGTGGTGTCTTCTGCTGAAGGTGCTCCTCTGCTGGGCCCTTTTAATCCATGTTGTTGTTCCTCATTAAATTGTAGTTTTAATCTGCAGGGAAAGGACTAGCAGCCTAAGCACCTGTGGCTGCATGTCGTCATGTGGGCTCTCACGCTCGCGTTATTGGATTATTGAATCTGTGAGTGGGTTAAAAATAGCAGGACAGCAGCATTGACGTCCATGTGTTCCCTCTGCAGTACGTAGGGTTACTCTGGAGGACTGCAAGGGGTACGTGTTCCCCTAAGGGTACTTTGGAGGACTGCAGGGGGTACGTGTTCCCCTAAGGGTACTTTGGAGGACTGCAGGGGGTACGTGTCCCCCCTCGTGTACAAGAACACTTGTTTTTTTCGTGGAAAAAAACAAGAAAAACGTGCCCGTGTACACGAATCAATAAATTTATTAACGTGACCATTTCACGAACTGCCGTGAGACCATGTTAAACATTAGCATTTGTAACGTTAGCTAGGTACAAAGTGGATGAACCGGCTATAATAACATGCCGTTAGCCTACCGACCTGCCAAAATGAATCTGTGAACGTTGACGATTACATTACGGTCAACGTTACCTAGCCAGCCCAACCGGCCCCATTTTAGCTCATGATAACGTTAGCTAGTTAAGTCAGCCCAACCGTGATATAAGCACGGACTGCGTTGCCATTTGTACCTAGCTAGCTAACGTTAACGTTACACAGCGGGCGAACCGGCTAAAATAGCTAACGTTAGGCGTTAACGTTACCCTCTCGACCTGACACCCAAAAAAACACACAGGTTTACAAAAGCTGGACGAAAGATAAGTCCCTATATCATAAAGAATATATTTCAAATGTTTTACCACAGAGGTGTAAGAAAGGCTGCTCCAAAATCCCAGTGACACAGTTGACTTTTGAACAGCTTTGTGAATTTTCTAATCAAATCAAAATACGGGAAAAACGGTTCCCTGACACGCGGGAACAACGGGACGGTTGGGTTTAGGAAACTCAACATGCGGGACACGATCCCCGCTCTCCTGGGTGAAAGTCCTGTGTTTGACCCATCCACTAGGGCTGCAACTAACAATTATTTTCATAGTCGATTAATCTGTTGATTATTTTCTCGATTAATCGATTAGTTGTTCGGTCTCTAAAGATGTCAGAAAATGTGGATCATTGTTTCCCAAAAGCCCAAGATGACGTCCTCAAATGTCTTGTTCTGTCCACAACTCAAAGATATTCAGATTACTGTCCCAGAGGAGAGAAGAGACTAGAAGATATTCAGATTACTGTCCCAGAGGAGAGAAGACACTAGAAGATATTCAGATTACTGTCCCAGAGGAGAGAAGACACTAGAAGATATTCAGATTACTGTCCCAGAGGAGAGAAAATACTAGAAGATATTCAGATTACTGTCCCAGAGGAGAGAAGAGACTAGAAGATATTCAGATTACTGTCCCAGAGGAGAGAAGAGACTAGAAGATATTCAGATTACTGTCACAGAGGAGAGAAGAGACTAGAAGATATTCAGATTACTGTCCCAGAGGAGAGAAGAAACTAGAAGATATTCAGATTACTGTCCCAGAGGAGAGAAGAGAGTAGAAGATATTCAGATTACTGTCCCAGAGGAGAGAAGAGACTAGAAGATATTCAGATTACTGTCCCAGAGGAGAGAAGAGACTAGAAGATATTCAGATTACTGTCCCAGAGGAGAGAAGAGACTAGAAGATATTCAGATTACTGTCCCAGAGGAGAGAAGAGACTAGAAGATATTCAGATTACTGTCACAGAGGAGAGAAGAGACTAGAAGATATTCACATTTAAGAGGCTGGGATTAGAGAATTTTGACTTTTGTCTTAAAAAATTACTCAAACCGACTAATCGATTATCAAAATAGTTGGCGATTAATTTAAGAGTTGACAACTAATCGATTAAACGATTAATCGTTGCAGCTCTACCATCCACCACCCCAACCAACCTCCTTACGCGGAATTTCGGCCTTACATACTACTCGCTACCGTAGTCGCTCTTAACGTCATCTTCTCATTGACTTTACATTGGCATCGTTTTCCGTGCTTGCCATACGGAACTTTCACACATTCCGTGGTGGCCACCACGGAATTTTCACACATTCCGTGGTGGCCACCACGGAATGTGTGAAAGTTCCGTGTGGCCACCACGGAACTTTCACACATTCCGTGGTGGCCACCATGGAATGTGTGAAAGTTCCGTGTGGCCACCACGGAACTTTCACACATTCCGTGGTGGCCACCACGGAATTTTCACACATTCCGTGCCACCACCACGTAATGCGCTGTTAACAGTTCGTGATCATTTCACGGAATTCTGTGAGACCAGGCTGTAAAAATCATTGCAGAAAATCCCTTCATATGAACACAGCATATTAGCCCGTATTTTTACTGACTTTTCTTACAGTGTAGATACCGGTTGTTTAGAAACAATATGGCATTTGGGCTGTAGTACCCACACCTACCTACCGTACAAGCAGATGAATGTTCCAGACTTTGCAGATGAAGGTCTTTGTTTACATGCTGCTAAAACATCCGTTGGATGACTCGCTTCAGATGGGTTGAAAATCGCCAGCTTTCCCTTTTTAGCGTTTAGCTTAGCACAGCACCATGAAACCATAAACACTGGCTTGGCCGCGTCATCCTCACAGCTACACCCTCTCTTTAAAAAATGTCTCTCTGTAAAGACAAAAAAACCAAGACTCAGCTGGGTTTAGTTGAGGAAAGTTCGGACAGAGCATAAACTTTCAGGACTGCTTCAACACAAACTGCTGCCTAAACCAAAATATCATTTCTATTTATGTTCAAACTAGGGATGCACCGAATCCAGATTTTTGGGGCTCGGCCGAATCCTGAATCCACTGGTTGAGATTCTGCTGAGTCCTCCTCCCATCCTCAGTCCATGAACTCAGTCAACACATTAATGAAGTCAGCAGGGACTGTCCTTCCTTTGCTGTACCTGAAGTTACTGCATTCTGGCTGCTGTCTGTAGATTCCTTCATCACAACTCGTATTCTTCCAGATGTTTGATACCAGATGTTGTAACAGCGGTGATGTTGTGTATTGTTTAGGGTCCTCGCCACCACCAGACTAATCAGCATTGCAGATTGAACATGTAGCTGGACTTGAACGGCCTTCTTTTGACTGAAAGTGCTGCCAAACAACACTTTTTCTGCTCACCAGTTCCATTTCCACTTCCTCACAGCCTGCTGCATTGAACGCTCCACCTACGTAAACACCTTCCCGTAATCAACGGCGCTGTCATTACATCGACCAGCGTAGCGCGGAGTGCAAGCGTAGAGCTCGGTTCGGCAGAAACCCAACTGCGTCAAAAAGCCCAATATTCGGTGCATCCCTGGTTCAAAGACCAAGATATAAATCAGAGTTGGAGTTGTTGGGAAGATAGATTATCTCTTTGGTTGGAGGTATAGGCTAGCAGCTTCCCCCCACTTCCAGTCTGTGTGCTAAGCTACGCTAAACACAAGCTTGATGTTGTTGATGTTTGACAATCGAGTCACTATCACGTGTCACGTGTTCGATAATGCACGGTACTCTATCACTGAACGGAGAGAATTAAGCATTAATATATTTATTTTTAGATATACAAATAAAAACATGAATTAAACAAAATCCAAAACCACTTTCATATTCCATATAAAAACAACAATACATGAAGTTCATGATGCAGTTTGATTGAATCGGTAATAGTTGAAAATGTTTGTCGGCGTGCGTTGGCAGATGAACATTGAAGTGTGTGGATTAAAACAACAGAATGTCAACAGTCAAGTTAAGGCAGACCTACGTTTTTACGTTTACTGAAAGAACACGACTACTTAAACACCAAGAGAGAAGTTCAAGGAGCACTTCAACAAATAAAATGAGTTACACTTAAAGTGTAACTTTGATATTTTTCAACCTGGACTCTACGTTCCCATGTTTCTGTGTCTAAGTGAATGATCGGAACAACAATCTTTGAAACTGGTCCAGTATTAAGCAAGAAACAAGCTGTAATGTAACCCTACAGGACTAATGTTCAGCAGCAGTTAGCGTCCACTAAATGTTCTGCTGTTGCCGCTGACAGACTCAGATTATTATTCTAAGTGTCTGACAACATTATGAAAGGATCCCTACAGAGATAGACCTTTTAGTTAAAGAGGAAGATCATTTTAGTTTAACATGGAACAGCCCCGAAATCACCATCACCAAACTACACCAGACTCCATGTAAATAATCAGGACTTTTATCATCGTAAAACACACTTCATTCAAAGTGGACAGAAACTAAATAAAACTATGAAAAGCCATCTTGGTTCATCTTTCCACTGTTCCAACAATCACCACTCTGGTTTGGTTGAAATAAACCCTTAATTCACCCATTTACATGTGGAGATAAACTGGCTCTATACACACTAAAAGTCCTGATTATTTACATGGAGTCTGGTGGAAATATGCTGGCTCTATACACGCTAAAAGTGCTGATTATTTACATGGAGTCTGGTGGAAATATGCTGGCTCTATACACACTAAAAGTCCTGATTATTTACATGGAGTCTGGTGGAGATATGCTGGCTCTATACACGCTAAAAGTCCTGATTATTTACATGGAGTCTGGTGGAGTTTGGTGATGGTGATTTCGGGGCTGTTCATGTTAAACTAAAAGGATCTTCCTCTTTAACTAAAAGGTCTATCTCTGTAGGGATCCTTTCATAATGTTGTCAGACACTAAGAATAATAATCTGAGTCTGTCAACTTTTAGTGGATGCTAACTGACAGTGTTAAAGACATTCCTTAAGATTTTTGTTCAAATTAGTCACCTAGACACCAATGCATGGGAAAACAGGGTCCCGGTTGAAAAATATCAAAATTACACTTCAACTACCAATCATGTAAAGTTATCGCAATACTTTAATTCATCATGACCTTCTTCCTAACCAGCAAACTGATTTCTTACCTTCTATAAACCAACTAATTTCAGTTTTTAAGTGCTGGAAAAATTTTTTTTGTCAAACTTACATAATCAGTAATGACTCCTAATCTCAGATGTCAGTAAACAATCTGTAAACCTGACGTAATTAAGTATTAAAGTAGTAACTGAACCCGAACTAGCACTTGTTAGCTGCAACTGACTTTGGTAGGATTCCCATAATCCCACTTTGTTTTTACTTTGTAACAATGAAGTCAAAACAGCCCGTTGACTTCAAGTGAAGCCAAGTAGAACGCATGCCAGCATGCTTTCAAATACAAACGAAAAGACGAAGGAGGAGGTCGAAAGATTAAGAGCACTTGCATTCATTCAGCTGTCGGATTAGACGGATCATCCTTTAACCCTTTAACCAGTCTAAGCACCGATCAAATACAGAGTTCAGGCAAAGGTTTTTTGAAGTGGTATGACCTGAGACAGATAACGAGCAGCAGCACAAAGATGTGGAAGATCCCAGAGTTCAACCCGTTCTCATCCCGAACTCGTAACATCAGGACGTTTGGACAGTGGCTGTCAGCCGCTGATGCGACGAAAAAGGCGTCTTTCAGCGTGTTTGTGTAACGCACCGGGGAGAGCAGCAGTTAGAGAGGATTTTACTTATAGCACTAAAGGGACGGCAATAGTCCCGACCAAGCGCGTTTACTTATAGCGCTAAAGGGACGGCGATAGTCCCGACCAAGCGCGTTTACTTATAGCGCTAAAGGGACGGCGATAGTCCCGACCAAGCGCGTTTACTTATAGCGCTAAAGGGACGGCGATAGTCCCGACCAAGCGCGTTTACTTATAGCGCTAAAGGGACGGCGATAGTCCCGACCAAGCGCGTTTACTTATAGCGCTAAAGGGACGGCGATAGTCCCGACCAAGCGCGTTTACTTATAGCGCTAAAGGGACGCCGATAGTCCCGACCAAGCGCGTTTACTTATAGCGCTAAAGGGACGGCGATAGTCCCGACCAAGCGCGTTTACTTATAGCGCTAAAGGGACGGCGATAGTCCCGACCAAGCGCGTTTACTTATAGCGCTAAAGGGACGGCGATAGTCCCGACCAAGCGCGTTTACTTATAGCGCTAAAGGGACGGCAATAGTCCCGACCAAGCGCGTTTACTTATAGCGCTAAGCGCGTTTACTTATAGCGCTAAGCGCGTTTACTTATAGCGCTAAAGGGACAGCAATAGTCCCGACCAAGCGCGTTTACTTATAGCGCTAAAGGAGACTTTTAGCGTCAATAAGAACGACGAAGGCACCTGACCAAGCGTCCATATCTTACGAGATGGGTGTGAGAACGTGTTGCAGAGTTTGTCCCTTTGGAAGATCCCAGAGAAAACATAAAGAACCGTTTGGATCCGAGATCGTTTTTAGGTCACCCGCCATGTGTTCTAAAAGGTTTTCTTAAAGAGCCCCTATTAGTCTCCTTTTCAGTGTCATATTTGTACTCTCGTGGTCTCCTGGAATAGCTTTACATGCTTTGATGTTGAAAATACATACACACGTTTCTCATACTGCCCATTGCTGCAGTGCCTCCACCTAAACGCTCTCTCTGAGCTCTGGCCCGCCTTTCTAAAAAGCCCAGTCTGCTCTGATTGGTTGTGATTGGTCAACCAAATTCAAGCAAGAAGTGCTTGAAGTGAAATGTTTTTTTTTTTTTTTTTTTACTTTTTTACATACACTATCTATTACATACACAAAAAAATATACAACACACGAAAAGACGGGAAAAATCCCCAAAAGCATAATAGGGGCTCTTTAAGCTGTCTCTATCCGAACAGAGATGGATTTGTTCTGGCTTTGAAGTCCGAGTAAAGATGGAGAGCAGGTAAAAAGGCTCTGCTATAATTATACAGGCATCATGTACCCATAATCCTCTGGTGCAGATCAGGTTTGTGTGTATTCTGTTATTTAACGTAACAGAAGACGCTGGTTGAAGTCTCTGCTTGATATTTAGCATCCTTCCCACGTTTAAAAACAAACAGGCCAGCTTGCAAGCATTAAGATGGCATTGTAATCCTTCTTGTCCTTGGAGCCGTTTTTCTCCCTTATCAAAAGTTAGCAAGAGAACATAGCTCCGAATAAAGATCCAATCCACTTTTGGTCCTTCAAACCCCAGTTCCTGTCACTTAAAATAAAGTCAAAGCCATTACTGCTGCTACAGAAGAAGATTATTCACGCTTCAGATGGCAATGTGCCTTTTCATCGGGCTGGGCGGTGGTTTGTGGCGAGCTGCTCGGTCCGGCCCGATCACACCTGGCAGATGTTGTAGTAGACGGTGTGTGCGTTCCTATCGCACGCCCCGTCGCACATCGTATCGCACATGCCGTCTTTATGCGTGTGCAGCTCCGTCATTGGCACGTCTACGCTGTACGAGTTGTTGTGAACGTGAGGCGTCTGCGTCCCGTACGACGGTACAGGCTGGAGAGGAAACACATAAAAAAAACATGTTCAGAGCTGCAAAGATTAATCAATGAGCTGTGGTCTAGACCAGTCATTCCCAAACTGTGGTCCGCGGACCACTAGTGGTCCGTGAGGGTACTGCAGGTGGACCGTGGAAAAGCAAAATAAAATATAAAATAATATTTTTTTACACTCACACGCCGGGTGACGGCCGAAAAGGACGTCTCACACGCGGGGAGCCGGCCGAAAAGGACGTCTCGCACGCGGGGAGCCGGCTGAAAAGGACGCCTCATAGGACGCCTCATAGGACGCCTCATACACACCGGGAGACTGCCGAAAAGGACTTCTCATACACACCGGGAGACGGTCGAAAAGGACGCCTCATACACGCCGGGAGACGGTCGAAAAGGACGCCTCATAGGACGCCTCATAGGACGCCTCATAGGACGCCTCATACACGCCGGGAGACTGCCGAAAAGGACTTCTCATACACACCGGGAGACGGTCGAAAAGGACGCCTCATAGGACGCCTCATACACACCGGGAGACGGTCGAAAAGGACGCCTCATACACGCCGGGAGACGGTCAAAAAGGACGCCTCATAGGACGCCTCATAGGACGCCTCATAGGACGCCTCATAGGACGCCTCATACACACCGGGAGACTGCCGAAAAAGACGCCTCATAGGACGCCTCATAGGACGCCTCATACACGCCGGGAGCCGGCCGAAAAGGACGTCTCATAGGACGCCTCATAGGACGCCTCATAGGACGCCTCATAGGACGCCTCATACACGCCGGGAGACGGCCGAAAAGGACGCCTCATAGGACGCCTCATAGGACGCCTCATAGGACGCCTCATACACGCCGGGAGACGGCCGAAAAGGACGTCTCATAGGACGCCTCATAGGACGCCTCATAGGACGCCTCATAGGACGCCTCATAGGACGCCTCATAGGACGCCTCATAGGACGCCTCATAGGACGCCTCATACACGCCGGGAGACGGCCGAAAAGGACGCCTCATAGGACGCCTCATAGGACGCCTCATAGGACGCCTCATAGGACGCCTCATACACGCCGGGAGACGTGTATCGGTATCGAAGATTTTTGAACAATAGCTACAGCCCTACTGAAACGCACGTTTTCTTTTTTTTTTCACACGTGCGCGCGCACACACACACACACACATTCACACACACACACACACACACACACACACACACACACCCACACACATTCACACACACACACACACACACACACACACACCCACACACATTCACACACACACACAGGCAGACAGACACACACACACACACACACACACATTCACACACACACACACAGGCAGACAGACACACACACACACACACACACACACACACACACACACACATGTAGCTTTCTTCTATTGAAGCCAATTTCTGACACACAAATAGATGATTTGAGAAATAGAAATTTGACTCAAGGTAGTAAAGCCAAAAATAAATGACTTTTTTTAGGTCAAAATTATGAGACAAACATGTTTTAAATTCTAACATTAAGTCAAAATCTTTCAAAGACAAAATACCAGACATGTTTTTTTTACCTTTCCTGTTCCACCGCGGGGCAAATCTTTCCGACAGAGGTGGGCGATGATTCCCGCCGCCAGAGCGTCTCCCAAAACGTTGACCATGGTCCGAAACCTGTCGCTGCAGAGACAAGACGGGACGCACAGTTGCGCACTTTTAAGCTAATTACGATAATCGCTAACAGTTGTTATTTATAACCCAATAATAAAATGTAAAACGATACTGAAACGCTCAGAGAAAGTTTGACATTTCATCCAAACTTACAGGATCCAATCAATGGCCACGATGAGCGTGATGTCGTCTGGCGGCAGGCCCACAGACGTCAGTACGATCACCATGGTAACCAGGCCAGCCTGAGGGATACCGGCTGCGCCGATGCTGGCGGCTGTCGCCGTGATGCTGCATAAACGGGACGGACAGAAGAAAGAGTAGAGCTCACTCCCCCAAAGTCACAGATTCATTTCATGAAAACACCCGAAAGGCTGAACCAAGGTCCACATTTGTTGTTACATCGTTTACGTTTAATTCTGTTCTTTTTGCCGTTTGTAATCCCGACAAAAACCTTCTGAATGGTCTGAGACTATCGGTGTCACGATTCTCCGAACAACAATTGTATTTAAATGTTTTTTTCTTTTCAGCAGGGACGGCAACGCCACAATAAGAGCCACCAGTTGGCAGAAGGGTAGTAGGGCAGCTTTCACATTTATAAGATACGATAATAAGATATAAGATATACTTCATTGTCCCCGAAGGGAAATTAGTTTTGGACTCTGTCCGTTCTGCAGCTTTACAAAGACAACACAAAATACAGAGAATAAGCATCTCTCAACACATCCTCTCATGCAACACAGAACATGCTCTCATATACATTAGTTACCTATATAGTAATACTCTCATATACATTAGACAGGTACCTACAGTATATACTAAGCACATTAACTCCTTCTTTCAGTGGCAGTTTTTAATTGAACAACCCTGTCGGCTGCATTCTCTTGCAGCCGACAGGGTATCTCATTGTGCTTCCCTTGCACAATGAGATATTGCACAACTAACATATTTCCTAACCCCAATAGCCTACATATTGCACAAATGACACAATGCACTGACATACTGCACAACCCCCTATAGCCTACGTACTGCACAACTTACATATTGCACAACCGAAATAGCCTACGTATTGCACAAACCAAATATCCTACGTACTGCACAACTTACATATTGCACAACCCAAATAGCCTACGTATTGCACAAACCAAATATCC
>CM042322.1:38069189-38071689 GCA_023566125.1 Zingel zingel | reverse complement strand
AGAGACTTCAGATACAGTATTAGGGACCACTAAGGCCTATATAAAGAGACTTCAGATACAGTATTAGGGGACCACTAAGGCCTATATAAAAGAGACTTCAGATACAGTATTAGGGACCACTAAGGTCTATATAAAGAGACTTCAGATACAGTATTAGGGACCACTAAGGTCTATATAAAGAGACTTCAGATACAGTATTAGGGGACCACTAAGGTCTATATAAAGAGACTTCAGATACAGTATTAGGGACCACTAAGGCCTATATAAAAGAGACTTCAGATACAGTATTAGGGGACCACTAAGGCCTATATAAAAGCATGCATGCAGGAAATCATCACAGGTCGGAATCGAACCCAAGGGGGTAAGCCTCTCTCCACAACCCGTAGCTCCTGTGGCGCCATTCTGATGCTACCAAGCCATCACCTCCCGTTAGCATCCCGTTAGCATCCCATTGACTGCCATTCATTCTGACGTCACTTTGACAGAGAATAACTTCACATCTGAAGCGTTTAAAGACTCTATTTGTCCGTTGTTTATTTCTAAAGAAACACGACAATGTATAAAAGGCTCCATTACCTTGTAGCTCACGTTATGGCTCCGTAGCAGACGTTGTTATAAAAATAGGCTAACGATTGGGTCATAACCACGAGACTTACTGTCTCATAGTAGAGGAATTACCGTATAGTCCAGGAGAAGCTCTCAGGCAGTTTGGACTTCCATTAGCTGTTTAAGTGTAATTACTAATGTTAACTATCATGTTAGTGATCAGTAATTAGCCTGTGCCTATGTTATCTCCTTACATATACCTACGCTCTCCGTCTCTGCTAGATTGGGAATGATTGAGATTTCTCTTGGCACAGCTACCAGAAGACTTCCAACTTTCAGACAGGTTGCTCACGTCACATCTACGTCTTCAAGCTCAGTTGGAGGCTGCTCAGTAACGCTCAGCCATCACCGGAAAAGAGACTTTGTGATCTGTTGGTCCATGTTATATATCAATGTTTGAACCCTGGACCTCTGCGTCGAGGCATACACCTCTCAGTACATGTGCGCCTGCTCTACCAACTGACCAACCCGGCCACGTGTTGAACTTTTTTGAGCATGTTAAACTCTCTTTTTTGGCGTTCGGGTCCGAGCCATTAATCTGGCCTCGCCGTCGGATCTATAAATTACTACAACAAAGTCCTCAAATTGGCGACTCGAGTCCCCCCCCCTCTGTGTCAGTTGGTGACTCACCCATGGTGGCGGAGAAGATGACGATGCCCAGCACGTTCATCTGTCCGCTGGCGCCGGGACTGGCCTTGTACGAGATGTCCGGAGGCGGAGTCAGCTCCAGGAACACCAGCCGGCCTTTAGGGTCGCTCTCATCCGGTAACACGTAGACGAAGTTGGGCTGGACGGTTCTGACGGGGACGTTGAGGATCGGAACCAGGTCCGTTTTGTACTTCAGAACAGGAAAGAAGGGAAAGAGTGGTAGCCACTCACTCATTCACTGTGCAATTACTTAATAATGTACTCACATACATACCTGGACACTCTAACTGCTCTTAACTGCTAATTTATGCTAATTTATGCTAATTTATTCACTGTATATAACACAATGCCTTACACAGTCCTATATATATATATATATATTTATCTGTAGTTAATTGTTTTTTACTGTTTGTTTACTTCCTATATAGCTAAAAGTTTATTGATATTCTCATACTGTATTTTCAACACGTTCTCATTCCGAACTCGTAACATCAGGACGTTTGGACAGTGGCCGCCAGCGTCTGATGCGACGTAAAAGGCGTCTTTCAGCGTGTTTGTGTAACGCACCGGGGAGAGCAGCAGTTAGAGAGGAGTTAGAGAGGAGGATGTAAGGAGGTTGGGGGGGGGGGATGGGTCAGACACAGGACTTTCACCAGGAGAGCGGGGTCCACGTCACAGAACCGTACGCCCACCCACGACCCTTTCCTTAACATAACTGCATCAAAAGGGACGGCGATAGTCCCGACCAAGCACGTTTACTTATAGCGCTAAAGGGACGCCGATAGTCCCGACCAAGCGCGTCTACTTATAGCGCTAAAGGGACGGCGATAGTCCCGACCAAGCACGTTTACTTATAACGCTAAAGGGACGCCAATAGTCCCGACCAAGCACGTTTACTTATAGCGCTAAAGGGACGCCGATAGTCCCGACCAAGCGCGTTTACTTATAGCGCTAAAGGGACGGCGATAGTCCCGACCAAGCGCGTTTACTTATAGCGCTAAAGGGACGGCGATAGTCCCGACCAAGCGCGTTTACTTATAGCGCTAAAGGGACGGCGATAGTCCCGACCAAGCGCGTTTACTTATAGCGCTAAAGGGACGGCGATATTCCCGACCAAGCGCGTTCACTTAAAGCGCTAAAGGGACGGCGATAGTCCCGACCAAGCGCGTTGACTTATAGCGCTAAAGGGACGGCGATAGTCCCGACCAAGCGCGTTTACTTATAGCGCTAAAGGGACGGCGATAGT
>CM042322.1:38046689-38051689 GCA_023566125.1 Zingel zingel | reverse complement strand
CCCTGGGGAGGTTATCATATAACTAACTAACCCTGGGGAGGTTATCATATAACTAACTAACCCTGGGGAGGTTATCATATAACTAACCCTGGGAAGTTGTCATATAACTAACTAACCCTGGGGAGGTTATCATATAACTAACTAACCCTGGGGAGGTTATCATATAACTAACTAACCCTGGGGAGGTTATCATATAACTAACTAACCCTGGGGAGGTTACCATATAACTAACTTATCCTGGGGAGGTTATTATATAACTAACTAACCCTGGGGAGGTTACCATATAACTAACTAACTAACCCTGGGGAGGTTATCATATAACTAACTAACCCTGGGGAGGTTATCATATAACTAACTAACCCTGGGGAGGTTACCATATAACTAACTAACTAACCCTGGGGAGGTTATCATATAACTAACTAACCCTGGGGAGGTTATCATATAACTAACTAACCCTGGGGAGCTTATCATATAACTAACTAACCCTGGGAAGTTATCATATAACTAACTAACCCTGGGGAGGTTACCATATAATTAACTAACCCTGGGAAGTTGTCATATAACTAACCAACCCTGGGAGGGTATCATATAACTAACTAACCCTGGGGAGGTTATCATATAACTAACTAACCCTGGGGAGGTTATCATATAACTAACTAACCCTGGGGAGGTTACCATATAACTAACTAACCCTGGGGAGGTTATTATATAACTAACTAACCCTGGGGAGGTTACCATATAACTAACTAACTAACCCTGGGGAGGTTATCATATAACTAACTAACCCTGGGGAGGTTATCATATAACTAACCAACCCTGGGGAGGTTATCATATAACTAACCCTGGGAAATTATCATATAACTAACTAACCCTGGGGAGGTTACCATATAATTAACTAACCCTGGGAAGTTGTCATATAACTAACCAACCCTGGGAGGGTATCATATAACTAACCCTGGGAAGTTATCATATAACTAACTAACCCTGGGAAGTTGTCATATAACTAACCAACCCTGGGAGGGTATCATATAACTAACCCTGGGGAGGTTATCATATAACTAACTAACTAACCCTGGGGAAGTTATCATATAACTAACCAACCCTGGGGAGGTTATCATATAACTAACCCTGGGAAGTTGTCATATAACTAACTAACCCTGGGGAGGTTATATAACTAACTAACCCTGGGGAGGTTATCATATAACTAACTAACCCTGGGGAGGTTACCATATAACTAACTAACCCTGGGGAGGTTATTATAAAACTAACTAACCCTGGGGAGGTTACCATATAACTAACTAACCAACCCTGGGGAGGTTATCATATAACTAACTAACCCTGGGGAGGTTATCATATAACTAACCCTGGGAAGTTATCATATAACTAACTAACCCTGGGGAGGTTACCATATAATTAACTAACCCTGGGAAGTTGTCATATAACTAACCAACCCTGGGAGGGTATCAACTAACTAACCCTGGGGAGGTTATCATATAACTAACTAACCCTGGGGAGGTTATCATATAACTAACCAACCCTGGGGAGGTTATCATATAACTAACCAACCCTGGGGAGGTTATCATATAACTAACTAACCCTGGGGAGGTTATCATATAACTAACCAACCCTGGGGAGGTTATCATATAACTAACTAACCCTGGGGAGGTTATATAACTAACTAACCCTGGGGAGGTTATCATATAACTAACCAACCCTGGGGAGGTTATCATATAACTAACCCTGGTAAGTTATCATATAACTAACTAACCCTGGGGAGGTTACCATATAATTAACTAACCCTGGGAAGTTGTCATATAACTAACCAACCCTGGGAGGGTATCATATAACTAACCCTGGGGAGGTTATCATATAACTAACTAACCCTGGGGAGGTTATTATATAACTAACTAACCCTGGGGAGGTTATCATATAACTAACTAACCCTGGGGAGGTTATCATATAACTAACTAACCCTGGGGAGGTTATCATATAACTAACTAACCCTGGGGAGGTTATCATATAACTAACTAACCCTGGGGGGGGGGGGGTAATCAGCACACGTCAGACGGGAGAAGGGTGGAAGATGTTGAGATGCTCCTTTTAATTATGTCAGTGATTGAACAGCTCTCTGCGCACGCGCACACGCACACGCACACACACACGCACACGCACACACACACACACACACACACACACACACACACACACACACACACACACACACACACACACACACACACACACACACACACACACACACACACACACACACACACGTTTTAAGAAGACATTTGAAGCTTGTTTGAAACTGCTGTTTAACATCCACGTTCCTATGAGAGCATTATTTATATATTTACGTATTACTAGAATTAATCTGTTTGATATCAAAGTGTTAAAGTCAAACTGTTCTTCCTAAAAGCCACACAGCGCTGCAGGAAGTGGGTGTTTTGTAGTTTTGTAGTTTTTTGGTGAGGTGGCTCGTGGACCAAGCTCCTTGTCGGGTCGTGCAGGAATTCTTTCAGGGACGGGAGAGAACCAAACTGCCTTTAAGTCCTTCGAGTTACAAATGATCCCAATCTGCTCTTTGTCTTCGTCTCCTCCTCCTCTACACACAAACAGGGCCAACCTGAAACAGGAAGACAGGAAGTGAAATGTGAAACACCGCCAAAATAAAAGAGAAACGAGAACAAACGGTATCTGATATCTGCTCTTTTCACAAAATAACCTGAAGCACCTGAAGGAAGAGGTCTTGGATAAAGTTGGATTACGTTACTATTAGGGCTGTCAAACGATTACATTTTCTTAATCGCGATTAATCGTTGAATTTCTGTAGTTAATCGCGATTAATCGCATGTTTTATCACGATTAAAATTCTATTATTTTGCATTTCAGAGCTGTTTTGAAGTCCATATTAACGATGGAAGCCGTTCTTACCAGAGGATCTTGATCGGGAATCAAATGAATGCAAAGAAAGTGACTTCATGAACTTGATTTTAAGATTTGTATTTGTTTATTATATATTTAATCTAGTCACACATCTGAATTTAACAATAACTTTGAATGCACCACGAGGCTGTAGTTGACCAGTTTCATTGAACGCACCGTCTGTGTTTCTCCGTCGGCAGCTGCTGATTGTTACATCCTGGTGTTGAATCCTCTACAGTGAAATACAGACACACTTTACACCGTTTAGCGTTAGCTGTTAGCATTTTAACCGTGTTTAATCCAGCTACTAGCTAGCGGTAGGCTAACGTTAGCTGCTGTCGAGTATAGTGTTAACTAGCTAGCGGTAGGCTAACGTTAGCTGCTGTTGAGTATAGTGTTAACTAGCTAGCGGTAGGCTAACGTTAGCTGCTGTTGAGTATAGTGTTAACAAACTAGCGGTAGGCTAACGTTAGCTGCTGTTGAGTATAGTGTTAACAAACTTGCGGTAGGCTAACGTTAGCTGCTGTTGAGTGTAGTGTTAACTAGCTAGCGGTAGGCTAACGTTAGCTGCTGTTGAGTGTAGTGTTAACTAGCTGGCGGTAGGCTAACGTTAGCTGCTGTTGAGTGTAGTGTTAACTAGCTAGCGGTAGGCTAACGTTAGCTGCTGTTGAGTGTAGTGTTAACTAGCTAGCGGTAGGCTAACGTTAGCTGCTGTTGAGTATAGTGTTAACTAGCTAGCGGTAGGCTAACGTTAGCTGCTGTTGAGTATAGTGTGAACTAGCTAGCGGTAGGCTAACGTTAGCTGCTGTCGAGTATAGTGTTAACTAGCTAGCGGTAGGCTAACGTTAGCTGCTGTCGAGTATAGTGTTAACTAGCTAGTGGTAGGCTAACGTTAGCTGCTGTTGAGTATAGTGTTAACTAGCTAGTGGTAGGCTAACGTTAGCTGCTGTTGAGTATAGTGTTAACTAGCTAGTGGTAGGCTAACGTTAGCTGCTGTTGAGTATAGTGTTAACTAGCTAGTGGTAGGCTAGCGTTAGCTGCTGTTGAGTATAGTGTTAACTAGCTAGTGGTAGGCTAACGTTAGCTGCTGTTGAGTATAGTGTTAACTAGCGTCCCGTGCAGAAGAGCAGACATATCAGTGGCACCGAAATCCGCGTTGCTATTCCTGCAGCAGCAGGATGTGTTATGAGGAAGTACGGCAAAATAGTCGCCTGTTAGGCACGACGCCAAGCCGAGTGAAGTGAAAATAAATTAATAAATGGCCGACAGTAATCAGAGTATATTTCTACTAGCTGGCAGTGATCAGAGTATATTTCTACTAGCTGGCAGTGCAGTGATCAGAGTATATTTCTACTAGCTGGCGCAGTGATCAGAGTATATTTACGGTCGTGTGGGGGTCATGGCTGCTCCTCGTGTCCAGCGCTGGGCGTCCGGTTGCGGATCTGACTCCTCAGCTGTTCGATGAGTTCGGGGTTCTGCTGCTGCATCTGCTGAGCAAACTGCTGTCCTCTGCAACACAAACACGGCACAAACACATCAACAACACCACAAACACATCAACAACAGAAACACGGCACAAACACATCAACAACACCACAAACACATCAACAACACCACAAACACATCAACAACAGAAACACGGCACAAACACATTAACAACACCACAAACACATCAACACCACAAACACATCAACACCACAAACACATCAACAACACCACAAACACATCAACAACAGAAACACGGCACAAACACATTAACAACACCACAAACACATCAACAACACCACAAAATTGGCACAAACACATCAACAACACAAACACAGCACAAACACATCAACAACACAAACACGGCACAAACACAACAACAACACAAACACATCAACACAAACACAACAACACAAACACATCAACAACAACACAAACACGGCACAAACATATCAACACAAACACATCAACAACACAAACACGGCACAAACATATCCACAAAACAAACACATCAACAACACAAACACGGCACAAACACAGCACAAACATCAACAACACAAACACGGCACAAACAACACAAACACGGCACA
>CM042322.1:38037336-38042336 GCA_023566125.1 Zingel zingel | reverse complement strand
CAGTATCTAGTCAGGGCTCCAGTCTCTAGTCAGGGCTCCAGTCTGGGCTCCAGTCTCTACTCAGGGCTCCAGTCTCTAGTCAGGGCTCCAGTCTTTAGTCAGGGCTCGAGTCAGGGCTCTAGTCAGGACTCCAGTCTCTAGTTAGGACTCTAGTCAGGGCTCTAGTCTCTAGTCAGGGCTCTAGTCTCTAGTCAGGGCTCTAGTCAGGGCTCTAGTCAGGGTTCCAGTCTCTAGTCAGGGCTCTAGCCAGGGTTCCAGTATCTAGTCAGGGCTCCAGTCTCTAGTCAGGGCTCCAGTCTGGGCTCCAGTCTCTACTCAGGGCTCCAGTCTCTAGTCAGGGCTCCAGTCTCTAGTCAGGGCTCGAGTCAGGTATCTAGTCAGGACTCCAGTCTCTAGTTAGGACTCTAGTCAGGGCTCTAGTCTCTAGTCAGGGCTCTAGTCTCTAGTCAGGGCTCTAGTCAGGGCTCTAGGCTCTAGTCAGGGCTCTAGTCAGGGCTCTAGTCTCTAGTCAGGGCTCTAGTCAGGGCTCTAGTCTCAAGTCAGGGCTCTAGTCAGGGCTCTAGTCTCTAGTCAGGGCTCTAGTCAGGGCTTTAGTCAGGGCTCTAGTCTCAAGTCAGGGCTCTAGTCAGGGCTCTAGTCTCTAGTCAGGGCTCTAGTCAGGGCTCTAGTCTCTAGTCAGGGCTCTAGTCAGGGCTCCAGTCTCTAGTCAGGGCTCTAGTCAGGGCTCTAGTCAGGGTTCCAGTCTCTAGTCAGGGCTCTAGCCAGGGTTCCAGTCTCTAGTCAGGGCTCCAGTCTCTAGTCAGGGCTCCAGTCTCTAGTCAGGGCTCTAGCCAGGGTTCCAGTCTCTAGTCAGGGCTCCAGTCTCTAGTCAGGGCTCCAGTCTCTAGTCAGGGCTCTAGCCAGGGTTCCAGTCTCTAGTCAGGGCTCCAGTCTCTAGTCAGGGCTCCAGTCTCTAGTCAGGGCTCTAGTCAGGGTTCCAGTCTCTAGTCAGGGCTCTAGCCAGGGTTCCAGTCTCTAGTCAGGGCTCCAGTCTCTAGTCAGGGCTCTAGCCAGGGCTCCAGTCTCTAGTCAGGACTCCAGTCTCTAGTCAGGGCTCTAGTCATGGTTCCAGTCTCTAGTCAGGGCTCCAGTCTCTAGTCAGGGCTCTAGTCTCTAGTCAGGGCTCCAGTCTCTAGTCAGGGCTCTAGTCAGGGTTCCAGTCTCTAGTCAGGGCTCTAGCCAGGGTTCCAGTATCTAGTCAGGGCTCCAGTCTCTAGTCAGGGCTCCAGTCTGGGCTCCAGTCTCTACTCAGGGCTCCAGTCTCTAGTCAGGGCTCCAGTCTCTAGTCAGGGCTCGAGTCAGGGCTCTAGTCAGGACTCCAGTCTCTAGTTAGGACTCTAGTCAGGGCTCTAGTCTCTAGTCAGGGCTCTAGTCTCTAGTCAGGGCTCTAGTCAGGGCTCTAGTCAGGGTTCCAGTCTCTAGTCAGGGCTCTAGCCAGGGTTCCAGTATCTAGTCAGGGCTCCAGTCTCTAGTCAGGGCTCCAGTCTGGGCTCCAGTCTCTACTCAGGGCTCCAGTCTCTAGTCAGGGCTCCAGTCTCTAGTCAGGGCTCGAGTCAGGGCTCTAGTCAGGACTCCAGTCTCTAGTTAGGACTCTAGTCAGGGCTCTAGTCTCTAGTCAGGGCTCTAGTCTCAAGTCAGGGCTCTAGTCAGGGCTCTAGTCTCTAGTCAGGGCTCTAGTCAGGGCTCTAGTCTCTAGTCAGGGCTCTAGTCAGGGTTCCAGTCTCTAGTCAGGGCTCCAGTCTCTAGTCAGGGTTCCAGTCTCTAGTCAGGGCTCTAGCCAGGGCTCTAGTCTCTAGTCAGGGCTCTAGTCAGGGCTTTAGTCAGGGCTCTAGTCTCAAGTCAGGGCTCTAGTCAGGGCTCTAGTCTCTAGTCAGGGCTCTAGTCAGGGCTCTAGTCTCTAGTCAGGGCTCTAGTCAGGGCTCCAGTCTCTAGTCAGGGCTCTAGTCAGGGTTCCAGTCTCTAGTCAGGGCTCTAGCCAGGGTTCCAGTCTCTAGTCAGGGCTCCAGTCTCTAGTCAGGGCTCCAGTCTCTAGTCAGGGCTCCAGTCTCTAGTCAGGGCTCTAGCCAGGGTTCCAGTCTCTAGTCAGGGCTCCAGTCTCTAGTCAGGGTTCCAGTCTCTAGTCAGGGCTCTAGCCAGGGTTCCAGTCTCTAGTCAGGGCTCCAGTCTCTAGTCAGGGCTCCAGTCTCTAGTCAGGGCTCTAGTCAGGGTTCCAGTCTCTAGTCAGGGCTCTAGCCAGGGTTCCAGTCTCTAGTCAGGGCTCCAGTCTCTAGTCAGGGCTCTAGCCAGGGCTCCAGTCTCTAGTCAGGACTCCAGTCTCTAGTCAGGGCTCTAGTCATGGTTCCAGTCTCTAGTCAGGGCTCCAGTCTCTAGTCAGGGCTCTAGTCTCTAGTCAGGGCTCCAGTCTCTAGTCAGGGCTCTAGTCAGGGTTCCAGTCTCTAGTCAGGGCTCTAGCCAGGGTTCCAGTATCTAGTCAGGGCTCCAGTCTCTAGTCAGGGCTCCAGTCTGGGCTCCAGTCTCTACTCAGGGCTCCAGTCTCTAGTCAGGGCTCCAGTCTTTAGTCAGGGCTCGAGTCAGGGCTCTAGTCAGGACTCCAGTCTCTAGTTAGGACTCTAGTCAGGGCTCTAGTCTCTAGTCAGGGCTCTAGTCTCTAGTCAGGGCTCTAGTCAGGGCTCTAGTCAGGGTTCCAGTCTCTAGTCAGGGCTCTAGCCAGGGTTCCAGTATCTAGTCAGGGCTCCAGTCTCTAGTCAGGGCTCCAGTCTGGGCTCCAGTCTCTACTCAGGGCTCCAGTCTCTAGTCAGGGCTCCAGTCTCTAGTCAGGGCTCGAGTCAGGGCTCTAGTCAGGACTCTAGTCAGGACTCCAGTCTCTAGTTAGGACTCTAGTCAGGGCTCTAGTCTCTAGTCAGGGCTCTAGTCTCTAGTCAGGGCTCTAGTCAGGGCTCTAGGCTCTAGTCAGGGCTCTAGTCAGGGCTCTAGTCTCTAGTCAGGGCTCTAGTCAGGGCTCTAGTCTCAAGTCAGGGCTCTAGTCAGGGCTCTAGTCTCAAGTCAGGGCTCTAGTCAGGGCTTTAGTCAGGGCTCTAGTCTCAAGTCAGGGCTCTAGTCAGGGCTCTAGTCTCTAGTCAGGGCTCTAGTCAGGGCTCTAGTCTCTAGTCAGGGCTCTAGTCAGGGCTCCAGTCTCTAGTCAGGGCTCTAGTCAGGGCTCTAGTCAGGGTTCCAGTCTCTAGTCAGGGCTCTAGCCAGGGTTCCAGTCTCTAGTCAGGGCTCCAGTCTCTAGTCAGGGCTCCAGTCTCTAGTCAGGGCTCTAGCCAGGGTTCCAGTCTCTAGTCAGGGCTCCAGTCTCTAGTCAGGGCTCCAGTCTCTAGTCAGGGCTCCAGTCTCTAGTCAGGGCTCTAGCCAGGGTTCCAGTCTCTAGTCAGGGCTCCAGTCTCTAGTCAGGGCTCCAGTCTCTAGTCAGGGCTCTAGTCAGGGTTCCAGTCTCTAGTCAGGGCTCTAGCCAGGGTTCCAGTCTCTAGTCAGGGCTCCAGTCTCTAGTCAGGGCTCTAGCCAGGGTTCCAGTATCTAGTCAGGGCTCCAGTCTCTAGTCAGGGCTCCAGTCTGGGCTCCAGTCTCTACTCAGGGCTCCAGTCTCTAGTCAGGGCTCCAGTCTCTAGTCAGGGCTCGAGTCAGGGCTCTAGTCAGGACTCCAGTCTCTAGTTAGGACTCTAGTCAGGGCTCTAGTCTCTAGTCAGGGCTCTAGTCTCAAGTCAGGGCTCTAGTCAGGGCTCTAGTCTCTAGTCAGGGCTCTAGTCAGGGCTCTAGTCTCTAGTCAGGGCTCTAGTCAGGGTTCCAGTCTCTAGTCAGGGCTCCAGTCTCTAGTCAGGGTTCCAGTCTCTAGTCAGGGCTCTAGCCAGGGTTCCAGTCTCTAGTTAGGACTCTAGTCAGGGCTCTAGTCTCTAGTCAGGGCTCTAGTCTCTAGTCAGGGCTCTAGTCAGGGCTCTAGGCTCTAGTCAGGGCTCTAGTCAGGGCTCTAGTCTCTAGTCAGGGCTCTAGTCAGGGCTCTAGTCTCTAGTCAGGGCTCTAGTCAGGGCTCTAGTCTCAAGTCAGGGCTCTAGTCAGGGCTCTAGTCTCTAGTCAGGGCTCTAGTCAGGGCTTTAGTCAGGGCTCTAGTCTCAAGTCAGGGCTCTAGTCAGGGCTCTAGTCTCTAGTCAGGGCTCTAGTCAGGGCTCTAGTCAGGGCTCTAGTCAGGGCTCTAGTCTCTAGTCAGGGCTCTAGTCTCTAGTCAGGGCTCTAGTCTCTAGTCAGGGCTCTAGTCTTCTGCTACATTTCCTCCTCTCATTCCCCCTGCTCTGGTGTTCCCCCTTCTCATTCCCCCTGCTCTGGCGTCTCCCCCTCTCATTCCCCCTGCTCTGGCGTTTCCCCCTCTCATTCCCCCTGCTCTGGTGTTCCCCCTGCTCTGGTGTTCCCCCTCTCATTCCCCCGTTTCCCCCTCTCATTCCCCCTGCTCTGGCGTTCCCCCCTCTCATTCCCCCTGCTCTGGTGTTCCCCCCTCTCATTCCCCCTGCTCTGGCGTCTCCCCCCTCTCATTCCCCCTGCTCTGGCGTTTCCCCCTCTCATTCCCCCTGCTCTGGCGTTTCCCCCTCTCATCCCCCCTGCTCTGGTGTTCCCCCCTCTCATTCCCCCTGCTCTGGCGTCTCCCCCCTCTCATTCCCCCTGCTCTGGCGTCTCCCCCCTCTCATTCCCCCTGATCTGGCGTCTCCCCCCTCTCATTCCCCCCTCTCTTCTTCCCTCATCTCTGACAGTGACTTCAGGCCAGCTGAGGAAGGAAGCTGCTGTAAAACAGAGAGTGCGTTTGGTTTCCTCACCCCATCCTCCCGTAGGCTTTGCTGTAGTTTGGGTCGATGCAGATGGCTTGTTCACAGTCCTGCACTGCTCCGGCATAGTTCCCCAGTTTACTGTACGCCGCAGCCCTACACACACACACACAC
>CM042322.1:38019836-38032336 GCA_023566125.1 Zingel zingel | reverse complement strand
ATCGGCGAAAGAAAGTAAATGTATGAATGAAATCAAGTAGAAATAATGGAAGCTGATATGTTTTAGGTAATTTCGGCAGCAAATCATCTCAACAGAGTGTCACTTAAAAGTCTTATTTATGCTACTTAGTTAACGTTACTGCCCATTATTGTACGTTGTATACCGAGAGGGAAGGTGAAAAACAATGGGCGAATCCGGTACTAAAAGCTGTAATTGTATAAAAATAAGTGTTACCAAGTGTTTGTTACATATGCCGAATTGTAGAGTGCTTCTCAACAGTTAATTACATGCTTTCAATGTTGTTCTAACAGGCGTGTAGGTTAACTCAGAAGCAAAGCTATGTTGTGTTAACGGAGTTTAAAAGGGGGTTTCGCGTGACGTGTTCCCCATACAGCTAACGGCACGCCACATTTGTTTTCCTAGGATAGCGTAGGCAAGCCCCGCCCTACTCTCCCTCTGATTGGATAGTACTCGTTGCCTGCATTGGTTGGATTGGTTATGTTTAGAAAGAATGTCAGGGTAAGCCAATCAGAGGCAGAGTAGGGCGGGACAAGCCTT
Organism: Zingel zingel; assembly: GCA_023566125.1. Lineage (NCBI taxonomy): Eukaryota > Metazoa > Chordata > Actinopteri > Perciformes > Percidae > Zingel > Zingel zingel. The sequence continues at coordinate 38,031,778 of CM042322.1, read as the reverse complement.
TACCATCCTGGGGGGAGGGGAACTCGCTAATAACACGATGCTAACGGTTAGCCAGCTAGCTGATTACATTCTGGTGCTGCCGTGTAAATATAAGAAACATGTCATGCTGCCTAATCTAACACGAGGACTCAGTAATGTGATTTTCCTACCAGCTGTCTCTGTGTTTCAGGTGTGGATTGGCCCGGTAACGGATATATTGACGTTAGCTCCGCTCCTTCGAGTTCGTGGCCGTCATTCAGCTAGTTCATTAGCTTATTAGGTTGTCGCGTTAGTTACGTCGTCATGCGTAGGCGCCGGCGTGGTGTAGTTCGTGTCCGGCGTCAAGTTATCAGCAAAAACTACAATACAGAACGTTTGTCAAACTCGCCTTCAAAATAAAAGCATTATAAAGTGAATTAAAAATAAATAAATAACTAGAATACTTAAGTTGTTATACTTAATATGTATGTTGTTGTTGTTGTTGTTGTTGTTGTCACACTGCTGCAGTGTCGATTTCTCATAATGACTATTGTCTTACTATTTACACATTTAAATTTAATTTATTTTACTTATTTAAATAATTTTTCAACTATTTTTATCTCAGAATATTTTCTCCTTTCACATAATTATAGTTCAACACTTTATATACAAACTGTAATTGTTTTTTTTCTCAAAATATTTTGATTTCTTTTCATCCTAAATGTAGTTTTTATAGATAGATATATAGATCCTTTTATTATTAATCCTTTTCAGGGAATTACAGTGTCACAGCAGCTTCAAGACAGACTTAACACCACACATTTACTCAAATATATCCATACCAATAAGTTAAAATACAAAATATAAATAAGGGAAAGTTATTTTTGTGCATTATAGACGTATAGCAGCTGGTATGAAGGACTTCCTGTACCGCTCCGACTTGCACATTGGCAGTGTTGTAACGTAACGAAGTACAAATACTTCTCTACTGTACTTAAGCAGAATGTTTACGTATCTGTACTTTACTTCGTTATTTATATTTCCGGAAACTTTTACTTTTACTCCGCTCCATGTCCCCTCTATAAGCATCTTAGTGACTCGTTCCTACATAATAACATCAGAAGAATCGTGTTACACTGGAATAAAGGAGAATCATTGCTCCTGAATCGCCAAAATAACGCTCCCTCCATTCCAGTTGGTGACCTGATGCCTGGTTGTTGCCAAGCGACAAAAAAAGAAAACAAAAAACAGGCAAAAACTAAAGAAGAAGAGGAGGAGGAGGCATAATGACTGATCGTCATGGAAGCATCTGCTGCAGGCTCTGCCGCCATGGTAACAGACGATGATCACCCCGACGACAGTGATGATGAAGATGACATAGCACACCTTTGGCCATAAAGTTCATAATTAAAGTACTTAAGTACTGTTAATATCAGATACTTTAAGACTTTTACTGCAGTAATATTCCAAAAGGAGACTTTAACTTCTACCAAAGTCATTTTCTAGTAAGATACTTGTACTTTTACTCAATTAATATTCATTTTCTAGTAAGATACTTGTACTTTTACTCAATTAATATTCATTTTCTAGTAAGATACTTGTACTTTTACTGCAGTAATATTCCAAAAGGAGACTTTAACTTCTACCAAAGCCATCTTCTGGTTAGATACTTGTACTTTTACTCAAGTATTGCTTTCGAGTACTTTATAGAAGACTGCATATTGGTGCCATCAGTGTTTGGAGTTTGATCCTTTTATTTAATGTTCTGGCCCATGCCACCTGCTGGACTGTCTCTACTTCAGCCCGACCACCGAGCCGGCCTTCTTGATGAGCTTGTCCACTCTGGTGAAATATTCTGAAAAAAGATGAAATATTCTGAAAAAAAGATGAAATATTCTGAAAAAAAGATTAAATATTCTGAAAAAAAGATGAAATATTCTGAAAAAAAGATTAAATATTCTAAAAAAAAGATGAACAATTCTGAAAAAAAGATGAAATATTCTGAAAAAAAGTGAAATATTCTGAAAAAAAGATGAAATATTCTGAAAAAAATGAAATATTGTGAAAAAAATGAAATATTCTGAAAAAAAATGAAAAATTCTGAAAAAAGATGAAATATTCTGAAAAAAAGATTAAAAATTCTGAAAAAAAGATGAAATATTCTGAAAAAAAGATGAAATATTCTGAAAAAAGATGAAATATTGTGAAAAAAATGAAATATTGTGAAAAAAGATGAAAAATTCTGAAAAAAAGATGAAATATTGTGAAAAAAAAGAAATATTGTGAAAAAAAGATGAAATATTGTGAAAAAAAGATGAAATATTGTGAAAAAAGATGAAAAATTCTGAAAAAAAGATGAAATATTGTGAAAAAAAGATGAAATATTCTGAAAAAAAGATGAAATATTCTGAAAAAAAGATGAAAAATTCTGAAAAAAAGATGAAAAATTCTGAAAAAAGATGAAATATTGTGAAAAAAAATGAAATATTCTGAAAAAAATGAAAAATTCTGAAAAAGATGAAATATTCTGAAAAAAAATGAAATATTCTGAAAAAAAGATGAAATATTCTGAAAAAAAGATGAAATATTCTGAAAAAAAGATTAAAAATTCTGAAAAAAGATGAAATATTCTGAAAAAAGATGAAATATTGTGAAAAAAAATGAAATATTGTGAAAAAAAATGAAAAATTCTGAAAAAAGATGAAATATTCTGAAAAAAAGATGAAATATTCTGAAAAAAACATGAACAATTCTGAAAAAAAGATGAAAAATTCTGAAAAAAAGATGAAATATTCTGAAAAAAAGATGAAAAATTCTGAAAAAAAGATGAAAAATTCTCAAAAAAAGATGAAATATTCTGAAAAAAAGATTAAAAATTCTGAAAAAAAGATGAAATATTCTGAAAAAAAGATGAAATATTCTGAAAAAAGATGAAATATTCTGAAAAAAAATGAAATATTCTGAAAAAAAATGAAAAATTCTGAAAAAAAGATGAAATATTCGGAGAAAACTTTTTTTTCCCAGAATATTTCAATTTACGTACGTACTTATTTCCACCTCTACATATAAAACTGTACATACCGTATAATACAAAAAAAAAATACATATTCCGCGTTAACCCTCCTCGCGTCAAATTTGACCCATTTTCAAAACATTTGGGATTATTTCAACCTACTTGTTAAAGAAAATAACGTGGATGGTTCCGTTCTTCACAAGTAAAATAAATCAGTTCAGTACTTTCATTGAATTTTGGTGTTCTACGGTGTTCAATGTTATGCCAATTGAAAATAAAAGGACGTTGGAAAAAGTTACAAATATTTAGTCAATTGTCAAATGTTTGTAAATTGTTGGAAAAAAGGTTACATAAACGTCGGAAAAAGTGACATGTGTTCACAAAACAAAAACAATGGGAAAAAGATGTGAAAAAAATATTGTGAAAAAAAAGAAATATTGTGAAAAAAAGATGAAATATTGTGAAAAAAAGATGAAATATTGTGAAAAAAGATGAAAAATTCTGAAAAAAAGATGAAATATTGTGAAAAAAAAGAAATATTGTGAAAAAAAGATGAAATATTGTGAAAAAAAGATGAAATATTGTGAAAAAAGATGAAAAATTCTGAAAAAAAGATGAAATATTGTGAAAAAAAGATGAAATATTGTGAAAAAAGATGAAATATTCTGAAAAAAAGATGAAATATTCTGAAAAAAAGATGAAATATTCTGAAAAAAAGATTAAATATTCTGAAAAAAAGATTAAATATTCTGAAAAAAAGATGAAAAATTCTGAAAAAAAGATGAAAAATTCTCAAAAAAAGATGAAAAATTCTGAAAAAAAGATGAAAAATTCTGAAAAAAAGATGAAATATTCTGAAAAAAAGATGAAATATTCTGAAAAAAGATGAAAAATTCTGAAAAAAAGATGAAATATTCTGAAAAAAATATGAAAAATTCTGAAAAAAAGATGAAATATTCTGAAAAAAATATGAAAAATTCTGAAAAAAAGATGAAATATTCTGAAAAAAAAGATGAAATATTCTGAAAAAAGATGAAAAATTCTGAAAAAAATATGAAAAATTCTGAAAAAAAGATGAAATATTCTGAAAAAAAAGATGAAATATTCTGAAAAAAGATGAAAAATTCTGAAAAAAAGATGAAATATTATTATTATTAAATTTTGACCCCGAAAATCTAAAAATTGAACGGTCGACGAGAAGACATTACAACGGGTTAAAAAAAATAATTAAATATTTATTTTGGCGGGGTTATTTTGGCTCAGAATGCTCCTCCCTCTGGTATTTTATTTTGAAAGTATGACCGGAAGTTCAACTGCTCTCGTGTCGCAGCTTTAACAGTCCCGTACCTCCGCCTTCACTGTCCACCAGCACCGACCTAACATACCTTCATTCATAACCTGAACTATGGGGCCGACAGGTGAGTAATGTCCTCCTGTTTGTAATGTGACTGAATAATTTCAATGTAGTAACATCTCCGCGGCCGCCATGTTTCTTCTCTGACTGTCTGTCATCATTTAGAATGAATTAGCTTTGATCACTGAGTGGGGGCTAGCTCAGTGCTAGCGTTAGCTCAGTGCTAGCGTTAGCATTCGAAGCAGCCGTTAGGCTCGTATGAGCCGTTTATATTTAAAAATGTTGTAGTTACATGACGTGACCTGTCATTATAGTACATAATAACCCGATCTAACCCGCTGTTATACTGCGGGGACTCGGTTCTGCCTCGGTTCTCTGTCCTGTTTTGTGTAGCATGTTAGCTGTTAGCTGTTAGCTCGCTGTGCTCATTCATTCAGCTAACTGACGTCTAATCAGTCAAATGAGCCGTTAGTTAACGCTCCTGGTGTCCTCGCGGTCACGTTGGAGCCGTTATCTGACTCAGCTCCGTCTGTGATCATCCATCAACATACATTCCTCTAATATTAGTCCAAATAATTCATCATTTCAGCTTTTTTTGACTCAAAAATTAGGTATAATTTAAAATTACGACGAGGTTAATTGACCATGAATTCCGAGTTGGTTCTTTGGCTGTTCACAGTACTGGTGGTGAGGGGGGGGGGGGGGGGCAGGCACCAGTACTGGTGGTGAGGGGGGGGGGGGGGGGGGCACCAGTTACAGAATAACCCGACACTAACATGGGACAGAAGGGTCCATAAGGGACAACAATGTCAAAAAGTGTCAAAATAAGGGACAAATGTCATAAAATGTGTCAATACGAGACAAAAACGTAATGAAAAGTGTCAAATGTCCAAAAAAAGGGTAAAAAAAATTGACAAATGTCAGAAAAAGTGTCAAAATAAGGGACAACAATGACAGAAAAAGAGTTTTAAAAAAGGGACAAATATGTCAAAAGTGTAAAAAAAAAAAAAAAAACCACACACACAGACCCACGCACAGTGATACAGACACACACACACACACACACACAAAGTCGCACACTCTCTCGCTTATCTTGGCCTGTCCTGTCCTGTAATGCCTGTCCTGTCCTGTAATGCCTGTCCTGTCCTGTAATGCCTGTCTTGTCCTGTAATGCCTGTCCTGTCCTGTAATGCCTGTCCTGTAATGCCTGTCCTGTCCTGTAATGCCTGTCCTGTAATGCCTGTCCTGTCCTGTAATGCCTGTCTTGTCCTGTAATGCCTGTCCTGTCCTGTAATGCCTGTCCTGTCCTGTAATGCCTGTCTTGTCCTGTAATGCCTGTCTTGTCCTGTAATGCCTGTCCTGTCCTGTAATGCCTGTCTTGTCCTGTAATGCCTGTCTTGTCCTGTAATGCCTGTCCTGTCCTGTAATGCCTGTCTTGTCCTGTAATGCCTGTCCTGTCCTGTAATGCCTGTCCTGTAATGCCTGTCCTGTCCTGTAATGCCTGTCCTGTAATGCCTGTCCTGTCCTGTAATGCCTGTCTTGTCCTGTAATGCCTGTCCTGTCCTGTAATGCCTGTCTTGTCCTGTAATGCCTGTCCTGTCCTGTAATGCCTGTCCTGTAATGCCTGTCCTGTCCTGTAATGCCTGTCCTGTAATGCCTGTCCTGTCCTGTAATGCCTGTCTTGTCCTGTAATGCCTGTCCTGTCCTGTAATGCCTGTCTTGTCCTGTAATGCCTGTCCTGTCCTGTAATGCCTGTCTTGTCCTGTAATGCCTGTCTTGTCCTGTAATGCCTGTCTTGTCCTGTAATGCCTGTCTTGTCCTGTAATGCCTGTCTTGTCCTGTAATGCCTGTCCTGTCCTGTAATGCCTGTCTTGTCCTGTAATGCCTGTCCTGTCCTGTAATGCCTGTCCTGTCCTGTAATGCCTGTCCTGTCCTGTAATGCCTGTCCTGTCCTGTAATGCCTGTCTTGTCCTGTAATGCTTGTCTTGTAATGCCTGTCTTGTCCTGTAATGCCTGTCTTGTCTTGTAATGCCTGTCTTGTCTTGTAATGCCTGTCTTGTCCTGTAATGCCTGTCTTGTCTTGTAATGCCTGTCTTGTCCTGTAATGCCTGTCTTGTCTTGTAATGCCTGTCTTGTCTTGTAATGCCTGTCTTGTCTTGTAATGCCTGTCTTGTCCTGTAATGCCTGTCTTGTCCTGTAATGCCTGTCTTGTCTTGTAATGCCTGTCTTGTCTTGTAATGCCTGTCTTGTCTTGTAATGCCTGTCTTGTCCTGTCTTGTCCTGTAATGCCTGTCCTGTCCTGTAATGCTTGTCTTGTCCTGTAATGCCTGTCTTGTCTTGTAATGCCTGTCTTGTCCTGTCTTGTCCTGTAATGCCTGTCTTGTCCTGTCTTGTCCTATAATAATGCCTGTCTTGTTAATTCCCTGTCCTGTCCCGTCCCGGTCCTGACCCTCCCAGGTGAGGTGGTGTTTGGCAGCCCGGTGCCGGTCTGCGCGGAGAACCGGCTGCGTTGGGACCTGAGCCCCGAGCAGATCCGCCAGCTCTCCGACGAGCTCATCGCCAGCACCAAGAAGGTGTACGATGGCGTGGGAGCGCTGGACCTCGACGCCGTCACCTTCCAGAACACGCTGAAGGCCCTCGCTGACGTGGAGGTCGAGTACACCGGTCAGTGCCCGCCGATCTAACGCGCGTCTCCTCGCCACACTCGAGAGTTTCTGTTCCGAGTTTTAACTAGGGCTGTCAATCGATTACAAAATGTAATCTAATTAATTACATACTCTGTGATTAATTAATCGTAATTAATCGCATACATAATTAACACACTTTACACCGTTTAGCGTTAGCTGTTAGCATTTTAACCGTGTTTAATCCAGCTACTAGCTAGCGGTAGGTAGGCTAACGTTAGCTGCTGTTGAGTATAGTGTTAACTAGCTAGCGGTAGGCTAACGTTAGCTGCTGTTGAGTATAGTGTTAACTAGCTAGCAGTAGGCTAACGTTAGCTGCTGTCGAGTATAGTGTTAACTAGCTAGCGGTAGGCTAACGTTAGCTGCTGTTGAGTATAGTGTTAACTAGCTAGCGGTAGGCTAACGTTAGCTGCTGTCGAGTATAGTGTTAACTAGCTAGCGGTAGGCTAACGTTAGCTGCTGTCGAGTATAGTGTTAACTAGCTAGCGGTAGGCTAACGTTAGCTGCTGTTGAGTATAGTGTTAACTAGCTAGCGGTAGGCTAACGTTAGCTGCTGTCGAGTATAGTGTTAACCAGCTAGCGGTAGGCTAACGTTAGCTGCTGTCGAGTATAGTGTTAACTAGCTAGCGGTAGGCTAACGTTAGCTGCTGTCTAGTATAGTGTTAACCAGCTAGCGGTAGACTAACGTTAGCTGCTGTCTAGTATAGTGTTAACCAGCTAGCGGTAGGCTAACGTTAGCTGCTGTCGAGTATAGTGTTAACTAGCTAGCGGTAGGCTAACGTTAGCTGCTGTCGAGTATAGTGTTAACTAGCTAGCAGTAGGCTAACGTTAGCTGCTGTCGAGTATAGTGTTAACTAGCTAGTGGTAGGCTAACGTTAGCTGCTGTAGAGTATAGTGTTAACTAGCGTCCCGTGTAGCGGTGTGTGTGTAGCCTGTATCGTCTGTTTCAGAGCATCAGAGAGAAGAGCAGACATATCAGTGGCTCCAGATTTCGGTAGCCAGGGTTGGCAGGAAGAAGATCTTTATAAGTAAATGTTCCAATCAATGATCCAGCAGCACGTTCTCGTCTCCCTCCTTCATCTTACAGTCCAACGGAGGCTAGAACGGCTCCGGGTCAAACGGCGATATGGAATGGATTAATCTGCGTTATTCTGACAGCCCTCGTTTTCATAGACAACTTGTATCACTGATATAAGAAAAGGTGACAATTGTGCACATTATTTTACATCTGCAACTACATGTATGTTGTTGCAGAGACGATCCATCGCAGTTAAAGGGTAACTACTGTTGTTTTCAACCTGGACTCTGTTCCTATGTGTTTTGACATTGGTCCAGTATTAAGCGAGAAACAAGCTCCAATGTAAGCTAAGAGGACAACTGTCCAGCTTGTATTTACCTTAACTAAAGTGCTCGTTTTGCCGCTGACAGACTCAGATTAATATTATAAGTGTGTGACAACATTATGAAAGGATCCCTACAGAGATAGACCTTTAAAACCTCTTTGAGACCTTTCTGTTTAACCAGAAACAGCTCTGAAGTCACTAGCGCTAACCCCACCAGACTCCATTTAAAAAAACAGTACTTTTAGCGTGTATAGAGCCAGCATATTTCCACCAGACTCCATGTAAATAATCAGGACTTTTAGCGTGTATAGAGCCAGCATATTTCCACCAGACTCCATGTAAATAATCAGGACTTTTAGCGTGTATAGAGCCAGCATATTTCCACCAGACTCCATGTAAATAATCAGGACTTTTAGCGTGTATAGAGCCAGCATATTTCCACCAGACTCCATGTAAATAATCATGACTTTTAGCGTGTATAGAGCCAGCATATTTCTACCAGACTCCATGTAAATAATCAGGACTTTTAGCGTGTATAGAGCCAGCATATCTCCACCAGACTCCATGTAAATAATCAGGACTTTTAGCGTGTATAGAGTCAACATATTTTCACATGTAAATCAGTTAACTATGTGTTTATTTCAACCAAAACTAGAGTTATTATGGTTGTAAAAGTGGAAAGACGACCCAAAACGTCTTTTCATAATTTTATTTTGTTTGTGTCGACTTTGAATGAAGTGTGTTTTACGATGCTTAAATTGTTGATTATTTACATGGAGTCTGGTGGGCTTAGCGAACGCAATTTCGCAGATGTTTTTATGTTTAAAAAAAAAGGATCTTCCTCTTTAACAGAAAGGTCGACCTCCTTAGAAATCCATCCCATAATGTTGTCAGACACTTAGAATAATAATCTGAGTCTATCTGCAGCGAAACAAGCACTTTAGTGATGGTAAATACAAGCTGGACTATTGTCCGATTAACTTATATTGTAGCTTGTTTCTGAGAGAGAGAGAGAGAACTCACTCAACAGACATTTAGAATATATATATATTTAATATTATTTTACAGACCAAACAACTGCCATCATTAGTTTCAGCCCCTGACATTCAGCCTCCAGATATTTCTGCAGCGTGTTTGGTTGGCAGACGATGAACCTGAATGTAACACGTGACCCTGACAGCACAGCGGCGGTCGGGTCGTCCATTGTGAGCCCTGAGCTGAGTCAGCACAGTCAGTGTGTAACGGTGGAGACCCGTCAGCAGTTTGGAGAGAAAGCTGCTGAACCAGACAATAGAGACGCCAGGAGAGGCCTCCACACCCTCCCTCTCTATTCACTATACAGCAATTATTAAAGTGTGTGTGTGTCTCTCTCTCTCTGTGTGTGTGTGTGTGTCTCTCTCTCTCTCGCTCTCTCTCTGAGTGTGTGTGTGTGTGTGTATATATATATTAAATGGTGAACTATAAAACCAGATTTCGCTTTTTTAACTGATAACACGTTGTTGTGTGACTTGCGTCAGTAGATGTGTCGGTTGTTTGTGTGACGGAGGCGGGCGTGCCCAGCATCATGTAAACACACCCAGACCAAAATACTAATATGTCCCTGAAACAAACCGAGCAGGGGGAACGAGAGGGGGTAACGCCAGAGCAGGGGGAACGAGGGGGGGGAACGCCGGAGCAGGGGGAACGAGAGGGGGGAAACGCCGGAGCAGGGGGAACGAGAGGGGGGAAACGCCGGAGCAGGGTTGACGAGAGGGGGGAAACGCCGGAGCAGGGGGGACGAGAGGGGGGAAACGCCGGAGCAGGGGGGACGAGAGGGGGGAAACGCCGGAGCAGGGGGAACGAGAGGGGGGTACTCCAGAGCAGAGGGGACGAGAGGGGGAAACGCCGGAGCAGAGGGGACGAGAGGGGGAAACGCCGGAGCAGAGGGGACGAGAGGGGGAAACGCCGGAGCAGGGGGAACGAGAGGGGGAAACGCCGGAGCAGAGGGGACGAGAGGGGGAAACGCCGGAGCAGAGGGGACGAGAGGGGGAAACGCCGGAGCAGGGGGAACGAGAGGGGGGTACTCCAGAGCAGGGGGAGGGGCCTCTTGCCTGTTAACAGCTTACGGTCAGCTCTCTACGGTTGCTACCAGCCAACCAGCCAACAGGGCTAGTTGCTTGGTAACTAAATCCTGTGAGATGTTCAGGAAGTCCATCTGTCTGACTGTGACGTTGGCGTGTTGTCTCTGCTGTCTCCGTCTCAGTCCAGAGGAACATGCTGGACTTCCCTCAGCACGTCTCTTCCTGTAAGGAAGTCCGAACGGCGAGCACCGAGGCCGACAAGCGTCTGTCGGAGTTTGACGTGGAGATGAGCATGAGGGAGGACGTCTACCAGAGGATCGTCGCCCTGGAGGTGAGCCCACGGAGAGCCGGCCAATCAGCGCACGCACGCACGCGCGCACTCACGCACACACACAGGGCACGCACACACACAGGTAACACACACGCATACACACACACACACACACACACAGGTAACACACACGCATACACACACACACACACACACAGGTAACACACACGCATACACACACACGCGCACACACACACACAGGTAACACAGACACACACACACAGGTAACACAGACACACACACACACAGGTAACACAGACACACGCACACACAGGTAACACACGCACACACACAGGTAACACACACGCACACACAGGTAACACAGACACACGCACACACAGGTAACACACACACGCACACACAGGTAACACACACACGCACACACAGGTAACACAGACACACGCACACACAGGTAACACACACACGCACGCACACACACAGGTAACACACACGCGCACACACACAGGACAGGCACACACACGCACACACACAGGTAACACGCACGCACACACACACACACACAGGTAACGCACACGCATACACACACACACGCGCACACACACACAGGTAACACAGACACACGCACACAGGTAACACACACGCACACACAGGTAACACACACGCACACACAGGTAACACAGACACACACACAGGTAACACACACAGGTAACACAGACACACGCACACACAGGTAACACACACGCATACACACACGCGCACACACACACAGGTAACACACACGCATACGCACACACACACACAGGTAACACACACGCACACACACACACACAGGTAACACACACGCATACACACACACACACACGTAACACACGCATACACACACACACACACAGGTAACACACACGCATACACACACACACACACACACACAGGTAACACACGCATACACACACGCACACACACACACACACACACACACACAGGTAACACACACGCATACACACACGCGCACACACACGCACAGGTAACACACACGCATACACACACGCGCACACACACACACACACAGGTAACACACACGCATACACACACACAGGTAACACACACGCATACACACACACACACAGGTAACACACACGCATACACACACACACAGGTAACACACACACAGGTAACACATGCATACACACACACACACACACACACACACACACACACACACACACACGGATGATTAG
>CM042322.1:37987336-37999836 GCA_023566125.1 Zingel zingel | reverse complement strand
ACACGCACAGACACATACAGACACACACATACAGACAGACACACACAGACAGACAGACACACACAGACAGACACACACACACAGACAGACACACACACAGACAGACACATACACACACACGCACAGACACAGACAGACACACACATACAGACACACACACAGACAGACAGACAGACACACGCACAGACACACACGCACACAGGCACGCACAGAGACACACACACACACAGACAGACACGCACAGAGACACACACAGACAGACACACACATATGTGTAAACAGCCAACATTAAACATTATTCATGGAAATTGAAGCTACTGTAAAACTTTATTTTTACAAAACGTTATTTTGGTGTCTGACTGTCTGTCTCTCTCTCTGTCTGTCTGTCTCTCTGTCTGTCTCTGTCTGTCTGTCTGTCTGTCTCTCTCTCTGTCTGTCTGTCTCTCTGTCTGTCTGTCTGTCTGTCTCTCTCTCTGTGTCTGTCTGTCTCGCTCTTTCTCTGTCTGTCTGTGTCTCTGTCTGCCCGCCTGACTGTCTGTATGTCTGTCTGTCTCTCTGTCTGCCTGCCTGTCTGTCTGCGTCTCTGTCTGCCCGCCTGTCTGTCTCTCTTTTCTTTCTTTAGTATCCCTAGGTAACCCGTGGTTGTAACGGATGTAAAGTCTCACCTGTGTGACATCAGAGGTGTGTGCAGCTCTACAGTAGCTTTGTTATCCTCATTATCGTCCTGCTCGCCTCCGTCTCAGGTGTAATCTCAGGTGTAATTATCGTTGAGCAGCAGCTGTGGGTGCCCCCCCCCCCGCCCCCCCTCGGGACCCCGGGACAGTGTGTCTTGTTGAAGATACTGAAAAACACCCAGAGAGAAACAGGTTAACAACAACATGACACAAATGTGGGAAACCCTCTTAAAGGGACAGCGTCCAGTTTTTATGCTACAACCAGTCCTACACACAGGGGACATTAGGGGACCACTAAGGTCTATATAAAGAGACTTCAGATACAGTATTAGGGGACCACTAAGGTCTATATAAAGAGACTTCAGATACAGTATTAGGGACCACTAAGGTCTATATAAAGAGACTTCAGATACAGTATTAGGGGACCACTAAGGCCTATATAAAAGAGACTTCAGATACAGTATTAGGGGACCACTAAGGCCTATATAAAGAGACTTCAGATACAGTATTAGGGGACCACTAAGGTCTATATAAAAGAGACTTCAGATACAGTATTAGGGGACCACTAAGGTCTATATAAAGAGACTTCAGATACAGTATTAGGGGACCACTAAGGTCTATATAAAGAGACTTCAGATACAGTATTAGGGACCACTAAGGTCTATATAAAGAGACTTCAGATACAGTATTAGGGGACCACTAAGGTCTATATAAAAGAGACTTCAGATACAGTATTAGGGACCACTAAGGTCTATATAAAGAGACTTCAGATACAGTATTAGGGGACCACTAAGGCCTATATAAAAGAGACTTCAGATACAGTATTAGGGGACCACTAAGGTCTATATAAAGAGACTTCAGATACAGTATTAGGGGACCACTAAGGTCTATATAAAGAGACTTCAGATACAGTATTAGGGGACCACTAAGGTCTATATAAAGAGACTTCAGATACAGTATTAGGGGACCACTAAGGTCTATATAAAAGCATCCAAAAAGCAGCATGTCATGGGACCTTTAACCCTTAGAATGTCATAGTGTTTGATAAATATAGTGGATGGACAGTAGCTGATTTAGGATGGTATATTAAGAAATGATTTGTGATGGGAAAAAAAAAAGTGATGGAATAGTGTAAGCACAGAAGTTAGACTTTTCTTTCATTAAAAATCACTCAAACTGATTAATCGGTCGACAACATCCATATATATATATATATATATTAAAGGGACAGCATCCAGTTTTTATGCTACAACCAGTCCTCCACACACACACACACACACACACACACACACACACACACACACACACACACACACACACACACACACACACACACACACACACACACACACACACACACACACACACACACACACACACAGACAAACGTAAACAGACAGACAGACATGTACATATACATATATATGTATATGTACAACAGCGGGTCAGGAGGGAGAAGTGGTTGTCGGGGAGGAAACTCTCGGAGGGAAACTAACCTGAGGGAGGAGAAACCAAACAACTGCAGCAGAAGTCAGAAACAGACGAGAGGGAGAGGATGGCAGAGCGTCCAGCGTCGGCCGGAGACGTGGGCCTGCAGGACGTCCTGAGAGGACGGGGGACAGACGGAGGTCAGAGGACGAAGAGCAACATGATCCGAGTCTTCATCAGCTCCACATTCACAGGTCAGACCAGTTTCAGTCCATTTATACGTAGATACGTACGTATGTTCACAGATTAGACAGCTGCAAAGATATATCCGTTAGTTAGTTGTAAACTATTAAATGAATGAATAGCTTATTTGGAACAACAAACTGTCCTGCTGTGAATGATTTCTGGTTTTAATAATGAGCACACCGCACCAAACTCCTAGCAACTCTCGGATTTTACTCTTTTTTCGCCGCTTTCAACTACTTTTTTCAACGCATTCATCACATTTTTTGTTACATTTCTCTACATTAATGTTTCTGTTGCACACTGATAATCTTTTGGATTATGTCTGAACTCTGAGTTTCACTCTGTTGCATCATATCTGAGTATATCTGTGCATCATATCTGAGTATATCTGTGCATCATATCTGAGTATATCTGTGCATCCTATCTGAGTATATCTGTGCATCCTATCTGAGTATATCTGTGCATCATATCTGAGTATATCTGTGCATCATATCAGAGTATATCTGTGCATCCTATCTGAGTATATCTGTGCATCATATCTGAGTATATCTGTGCATCATATCTGAGTATATCTGTGCATCCTATCTGAGTATATCTGTGCATCCTATCTGAGTATATCTGTGCATCATATCAGAGTATATCTGTGCATCCTATCAGAGTATATCTGTGCATCATATCCGAGTATATCTGTGCATCATATCCGAGTATATCTGTGCATCCTATCTGAGTATATCTGTGCATCCTATCTGAGTATATCTGTGCATCCTATCTGAGTATATCTGTGCATCCTATCTGAGTATATCTGTGCATCATATTTTAGTAGGGGAGAGCCGGGACGATTGGAACATTCATTTTTTTTCGATTATTAATGAGTGTTTTTCATTTAAAGGTCCGACTACGTGCTTATTCAGTAGACCATATAGTCTCCACAATCCCAGACGTTCATATTGCATGCTTGTATACATGGAAAGCAAAACAGGCTATAATGGCATATGTCTAACAGCTGTTTCAACTGTCCCTGACCTGGCTGTAACTCCATGTATTTTAAGTAAATGCACAAATATCTGTGTTTATACAATAATTTATGGAGGAGAGACATGGAAAAGCAGTTTTAGAAAGATGAAAATATATTTGGGCCCACCAGGTAGGGGGTCGAGTTGTCCCATGTTGTCCTATGGAGACTGACGGGCTGGGGGTCGTTAAGGTCCCATGTTGTCCTATGGAGACTGACGGGCTGGGGGTCGTTAAGGTCCCATGTTGTCCTATGGAGACTGACGGCCTGGGGGTCGTTAAGGGCACTTATTTGGATGTGCAGTGGCCTAACCCACGTAAAAACCGAGTGAAATGACATTTTCCACAATAGAAACATGATATAAATGGGAAAACGTACTGTTCAAGCTATAAAGATGGCAGAATCATCCACAGTGCATGATATTTCAATAACAGCTTCATGATGACGGTGATTAGTTGTTAACAGATATTCACAAAGACGTATAGCCCAGCAACAATCTATCTAAAATAACACCTTTTGGGAGTACCATTCATGATATGTAGTAAAATATTGAAGTTGTGGGAAGTTTATATGGCTTAAAGTGTATATTTCAATCATCCCGACCAGCCGGGACGAATTAAACATTACGCACGTCCCACTTATGCTGTAATAATTCCTGAACGGTTGTGTTCAAAGCTGAGAATGCAACTGTATTTGACAGATGACAGGTGTAGGTTGCTAGTGACAAAATATTAGCTTTCAGTGTGATATGATCGCTTTGTATATTACGTTTAATTAAAAAGTGTTACACATGTCCCGGCTCTCCCTTTCTCTGTTGCATCCTATCTGAGTATATCTGACCGTGTGTCTGCTCTGTGTCAGATATGAGCAGCGAGAGGAAAGCTCTGCTGGAGAAAGCTTACCCAGAAGTCCTTGCTTTCTGCCGTAGTCTGGGGCTGGTGTTTGAGGTCAGTTTCTAAATGTAAACTTTTAACTTTAAAGGAGCAGTGTGCAGGACTTTGAAGGGAGCTATTGTTGACTCTCTGCATGCTACTCTCTACTGCTGTCTCTCTACATACTACTCTCTACTGCTGTCTCTCTACATACTACTCTCTACTGCTGTCTCTCTACATACTACTCTCTACTGCTGTCTCTCTACTGCTGTCTCTCTATATACTACTCTCTACTGCTGTCTCTCTACATACTACTCTCTACTGCTGTCTCTCTACATACTACTCTCTACTGCTGTCTCTCTACATACTACTCTCTACTGCTGTCTCTCTTCATACTACTCTCTACTGCTGTCTCTCTTCATACTACTCTCTACTGCTGTCTCTCTTCATACTACTCTCTACTGCTGTCTCTCTTCATACTACTCTCTACTGCTGTCTCTCTTCATACTACTCTCTACTGCTGTCTCTCTTCATACTACTCTCTACTGCTGTCTCTCTTCATACTACTCTCTTCATACTACTCTCTACTGCTGTCTCTCTACTGCTGTCTCTCTTCATACTACTCTCTACTGCTGTCTCTCTTCATACTACTCTCTACTGCTGTCTCTCTTCATACTACTCTCTACTGCTGTCTCTCTACATACTACTCTCTACTGCTGTCTCTCTTCATACTACTCTCTACTGCTGTCTCTCTTCATACTACTCTCTACTGCTGTCTCTCTACATACTACTCTCTACTGTTGTCTCTCTACATACTACTCTCTACTGCTGTCTCTCTACATACTACTCTCTACTGTTGTCTCTCTACATACTACTCTCTACTGCTGTCTCTCTACATACTACTCTACTGCTGTCTCTCTACGTACTACTCTCTACTGCTGTCTCTCTACATACTACTCTCTACTGTTGTCTCTCTACATACTACTCTCTACTGTAGTCTCTCTTCATACTACTCTCTACCGTTGTCTCTCTACATGCTACTCTCTACTGTTGTCTCTCTACATACTACTCTCTACTGTTGTCTCTCTACATACTACTCTCTACTGCTGTCTCTCTACATACTACTCTCTACTGCTGTCTCTTCATACTACTCTCTACTGCTGTCTCTCTATTAGGGCCAATGTGGAAAATGTCAGAACTGAAATACATTTTCCACATTGGCCCTAATCCTCGTCCGTAGATATACAAAATATATATTTTGTGTATAAATATATTGTGTATATAATGTGCATCTTCAGTAAATACCTGCTCACTGATCCGTGAGGTCACTTTCTGTCCAGGTGGTGGATCTGCGTTGGGGTCTCCGAAGTGTCCCGTCCGGAGACCATGAGGCCGCTGAGATCTGCTTGCAGGAGATCGAGCGCTGCCAGAGGATTTCAGCCGGTCCGGCTTTCACCGTCAGTCTCTCGCCTTCCCTGAATCATAATCTACGCGTTTATCAGCTTCATGTTTTTTTTTACGCAACTTATGTTACGTATCTTATGTTACGTATATTATCTTACGTATCTTATGTTACGTATATTATGTTACGTAAATTATATTACGTATATTATGTTACGTAAATTATATTACGTATCTTATGTTACGTATATTATCTTAAGTATCTTATGTTACGTATATTATATTACGTATCTTATGTTACGTATATTATCTTAAGTATCTTATGTTACGTATATTATGTTACGTAAATTATCTTACGTATCTTATGTTACGTAAATTATAGTACGTATCTTATGTTACGTATATTATCTTAAGTATCTTATGTTACGTATATTATGTTACGTAAATTATCTTAAGTATCTTATGTTACGTATATTATGTTACGTAAATTATCTTACGTATATTATGTTATGTAAATTATATTACGTATCTTATGTTACGTATATTATCTTAAGTATCTTATGTTACGTATATTATATTACCTATCTTATGTTACGTATATTATCTTAAGTATCTTATGTTACGTAAATTATCTTACGTATCTTATGTTACGTAAATTATATTACGTATCTTATGTTATGTATATTATCTTAAGTAACTTATGTTACGTAACTTATGTTACGTATCTTATGTTACGTAAATTATGTTACGTATCTTATGTTACGTAAATTATATTACGCATCTTATGTTATGTATATTATCTTAAGTATCTTATGTTACGTATATTATATTACCTATCTTATGTTACGTATATTATCTTAAGTATCTTATGTTACGTATATTATATTACGTATCTTATGTTACGTATATTATCTTAAGTATCTTATGTTACGTATATTATCTTAAGTATCTTATGTTACGTATATTATATTACGTATCTTATGTTACATATATTATCTTAAGTATCTTATGTTACGTATATTATCTTACGTATCTTATGTTACGTATATTATCTTAAGTATCTTATGTTACGTATATTATCTTACGTATCTTATGTTACGTAAATTATATTACGTATCTTATGTTACGTATATTATCTTAAGTATCTTATGTTACGTATATTATATTACGTATCTTATGTTACGTATATTATCTTAAGTATCTTATGTTACGTATATTATGTTACGTAAATTATCTTACGTATATTATGTTACGTAAATTATATTACGTATCTTATGTTACGTATATTATCTTACGTATCTTATGTTACGTAAATTATATTACGTATCTTATGTTATGTATATTATCTTAAGTATCTTATGTTACGTAACTTATCTTATGTATCTTATGTTACATTACGTAAATTATGTTACGTAAATTATGTTACGTATCTTATGTATTGTATTACATTACGTAAATTATGTTACGTATCTTATGTTACGTATCTTGTTACATATCTTATGTTACGTAAATTATCTTACGTATCTTATGTTACGTAAATTATCTTACGTATGGCGACAAACGTAACAGTGAGTAGCCATTAAATCTAAAAAAAAATGTAAACGAAAAATTTATTTATTTTCACATAAAATATTTATCTTTTATTTAACAGATTAAAATATTGTTTTGGACCGTTATAAAATACCAATAATCTTCTCTTTTCTTCTCTTTGTTTCCTGCGTCCGGGCTCCGAAGGCTCTGCTGGGGAACCGTTACGGCGAGCGTGCTCTCCCTCGCCGCATCCCGGAGAAGCAGTTTGAACTTCTTCTGTCCAAACTCTCAAAAAAACGCGAAGGCGCCGCGCTGCTGACTCGCTGGTTCCTCCGTGACGACAACGCCGTCCCCCCCTCCTACGTGCTTCAGCCAATCACGGCTCATTTCCCCGCCTCCGCCGACCTCGGGCCGGAGAGCGAGCCCCAGCGGGACCCTGGCGCCCTCGGCTGGCGGCACACGGAGACGACGCTGCTGGAGCTGCTACGCACCGCCGCCAACTCCGGAGAGATCACGGCCGAGCAGAAACAAGAGCTCCTCACATCAGGTCAGAGGGAAACATATGGTCAAAAATAATATAAAAGATATAAAATATAAAAATAAGTCTCCGTAAATATATTTAGGAAAAAAAGTCAAATATTTGAAATAAAAAAATGTTTAGCGCAAAAAAGTCGGAATATTTTTAGTTATAAAAATCAACTATTGTGAAATAAAAAGTCAAATGTTTTGAGAATCTAAAAAAAATATATTTTTAGGGAAAAAAAGTCAAAAATAAAGTCTAGGATCACTGGAAATAGGTTACTTCAAAAATAAGTAAAAATAATGTGAGTACTTGTTTCGTTTTCGTAGTTGTGTGTCATATTCTTGTTGCAAAACAAAAATGCCCACACTGTAAAACGTTTCACATTACGCATACTGTTTTTAAAGTTTACGGTATTTTACTGTAAATAGAGGCTGCAGGGTACTTCCCGCCTTTTCTTTCTTTTTCCCAAGATGCATTAGTGTTAACAGTAAACACCTGTAATCTGTAACATTCGCAGATAATGCTGTAATATTATTATTTTCTCCAAGAATGCATTGCCGTTTACAGTATGATCCTGTATAACACCATAACAGTAAGATACTGGGAGATGTTAGCTGGTTTACAGTATGATCCTGTATAACACCATAACAGCAAGATACTAGGAGATGTTAGCTGTAAATGGTTTACAGTATGATCCTGTATAACACCATACCAGCAAGATACTAGGAGATGTTAGCTGTAAATGGTTTACAGTATGATCCTCTATAACACCATTACAGTAAGATACTAGGAGATGTTAGTTGGTTTACAGTATGATCCTGTATAACACCATTACAGTAAGATACTAGGAGATGTTAGTTGGTTTACAGTATGATCCTGTATAATACCATAACAGTAAGATACTGGGAGATGTTAGCTGGTTTACAGTATGATCCTGTAGAACACCATTACAGTAAGATACTGGGAGATGTTAGCTGGTTTACAGTATGATCCTGTATAACACCATTACAGTAAGATACTAGGAGATGTTAGTTGGTTTACAGTATGATCCTGTATAACAACATTACAGTAAGAAACTGGGAGATGTTAGCTGTAAATGGTTTACAGTATGATCCTGTATAACAACATTACAGTAAGATACTGGGAGATGTTAGCTGTAAATGGTTTACAGTATGATCCTGTATAACACCATAACAGTAAGATACTAGGAGATGTTAGCAGGTATACAGTATGATCCTGTATAACACCATTACAGTAAGATACTAGGAGATGTTAGTTGGTTTACAGTATGATCCTGTATAACAACATTACAGTAAGAAACTGGGAGATGTTACCTGTAAATGGTTTACAGTATGATCCTGTATAACACCATTACAGTAAGATACTGGGAGATGTTAGCTGTAAATGGTTTACAGTATGATCCTGTATAACACCATAACAGTAAGATACTGGTTGATGTTAGCTGTAAATGGTTTACAGTATGATCCTGTATAACACCATTACAGTAAGATACTGGGAGATGTTAGCTGGTTTACAGTATGATCCTGTATAACACCATTACAGTAAGATACTGGGAGATGTTAGCTGGTTTACAGTATGATCCTGTATAACACAATTACAGTAAGATACTGGGAGATGTTAGCTGTAAATGGTATACAGTATGATCCTGTATAACACCATTACAGTAAGATACTGGGAGATGTTAGCTGGTTTACAGTATGATCCTGTATAACACCATTACAGTAAGATACTGGGAGATGTTAGCTGGTTTACAGTATGATCCTGTATAACACCATTACAGTAAGATACTGGGAGATGTTAGCTGTAAATGGTTTACAGTATGATCCTGTATAACACCATAACAGTAAGATACTGGTTGATGTTATCTGTAAATGGTTTACAGTATGATCCTGTATAACACCATTACAGTAAGATACTGGGAGATGTTAGCTGGTTTACAGTATGATCCTGTATAACACCATAACAGTAAGATACTGGGAGATGTTAGCTGTAAATGGTTTACAGTATGATCCTGTATAACACCATTACAGTAAGATACTGGGAGATGTTAGCTGTAAATGGTTTACAGTAGCCTACCAGTACAAACCTGAGCCTGAGTGTGTGTTTCTTCTCGCCATCAGTGTTGGAGCGAGAGTTGGAGCGCGGTCTATTGGCGGATGGTGGCGACCCATCGGCTCTGCTGTTCGTGCGAGATATCCCCCGCCAGAAGGCGCGGGACGGCCCCAAACGCTTCGCCCGTTTCCTGGACCTGAACGCCGGTGGTATGCTGGACGCGGACGCTCAACGCCTCCTCGCCGCCCTCCGGTCCCGCCTCCTCGCCACGCCACCGCCCAGCTTCAACCTGCACAGCGTGGAGCTCTGCAAAGGAGGCGTGGACCCCAAACGCCGAGAGCACGCCCAGTACCTGGACGCCGTCTGCGAGCAGTTCGTCTCGCAGATGAAGGCTGGGATCACCGCGGCAATGGACGGTAGGCGGGGGAAGACCTGGGGAAGCATCGCGGACGGAAAGAAGGAAATCTCAGACAGCGTGGGGGCAGAAACTTGCGGCGAGATGTGCTTTGGTCTCTGCGGCAAAGAGGGGCTTCTGGGTAAACCCTGTGGCAAAGAGGGGCTTCTGGGTAATCTCTGTGGCAGGGAGGGGCTTCTGAGTAAACTGTGCTGCGCCATGTGGGAGTCCACCAACGACCAGCACGGCCCGCTGGTGGTGCACGGCCCGGCCGGCGCGGGGAAGACGGCGCTGCTGTGCAGACTGGCCGCGGAGCTGCGTAGCGTCATGGGTGCGGGCGCCACGGTGGTGACCAGGCTGCTGGCGGCACGCCATCCTCACAGACCTGACGTCCACCATGTCCTCCGCGGCGTCTGCCTCCACATCTGTCTGGCTGCTGGTTTGGCCCCGCCCTCTTTTACACTTTATACAAATATATATATATATATATATATATATATATATATATATATATATATATATACGCACAAGATGGAAAGACACATTGTAACCCTATAGGACAAATGTTCAGCGTCAGCTGGCGTCCACTAAAGTGTCTGACAACATTATGAAAGGATCCCTACAGAGATAGACCTTTTAAAACCTTTTTGAGACCTTTCTGTTTAACCAGAAACAGCTCTGAAGTCGCTAGCGCTAACCCCACCAGACTCCATGTAAAAAAACAGTACTTTTAGCGTATATAGAGCCAGCAGGTTTTCACATGTAAATCTGTAAACTGTGTGTTTATTTCAACCAAAACAAGAGTTATGATGGTTGGAAAAGTGGAAAGATGACCCAAAACGTCTTTTCAAAGTTTTATTTTGTTTCTGTCAACTTTGAATGAAGTGTGTTTTACGATGCTTAAATGAAATATGCTGGCTCTATACACGCTAAAAGTCCTGATTATTTACATGGAGTCTGGTGTAGTTTGGTGATGGTGATTTCGGGGCTGTTTCATGTTAAACTAAAAGGATCTTCCTCTTTAACTAAAAGGTCTATCTCTGTAGGGATCCTTTCATAATGTTATCAGACACTTAGAATAATAATCTGAGTCTGTCAGGTAAATACAAACTGAATTGTCCGATTAATTTATATTGTAGCTTTTTTCTCCGATGCCGACTGCGTCACTTTTGGCGTTTTTTTTCAACGTTTTTGGCGTTTTTTTTACGTTTAATACGTCTTTTCACTACCACAAACACCAACTTATTACTAGTTTTACACTTATTACTTTATTATTTTTGAATTCATGGTCAACAAACTCCATGTCTTACCCTGGAGGTAATTAACAAGACAGAATAACATTATTCTGATATAGACATTTTGAAAACAGGTCAGATTTGACCTGAAGACAACACAAAGGTTAAGACCTGGCGTACACACACACACACACACACACACACAGACACACACACACACACACAGACAAACACACACACACACAGACAAACACACACACACACACACACACAGACAGACAGACAGACAGACAGACAGACAGACAGACAGACAGACAGACAGACAGACAGACAGACAGACAGACAGACAGACACACACACACACACACACACACAGGTTAGCTCTATAAACGTATATATATATTTTTTTTCTCGTTATACTTCCCTTTCTGATGACATCACTCTGTGTGATGTCATCACTCTGTGTGATGTCAGATGTTTATATTCGGTAGGTTTGGCGCCGCCCTCAGGCGCCGACACGCTGCCCGGCTGTTTCCCGGACGTCCTGTCGGAGGTATCCCGGCGGGGGAACCCTCTGCTCGTCGTGCTGGATGGCGTGGACCAACTGTCCGACCGCCATCACGCTCACAAGCTCCGCTGGCTGCCCGCCGTGCTACCGCCCAACGTCCACCTGGTGGTCTCCATGGATACCGATAGCGAGGCATTCGCCAACATGCGGCTCAGGGTGAAGAATTTGGTGAGACACACACACACACACACACACACACACACACACACACACAGGGAAACGTAAGCTGATTGTCTTCTTTTACATTGTGAGATAATAGTGTCTGTCTGTGTGTGTGTGTGTGTGTGTGTGTGTGTGTTTGTCCCTGTGTGTGTGTCTGTGTGTGTGTGTGTGTGTTTGTCCCTGTGTGTGTGTGTGTGTGTGTGTCCCTGTGTGTGTGTGTGTGTGTGTGTGTGTGTGTGTGTCTGTCTGTGTGTTTGTGTGTGTCCCTGTGTGTGTGTGTGTGTGTGTGTGTGTGTGTGTGTGTGTTTATCCCTGTGTGTGTGTGTGTGTGTGTCCCTGTGTGTGTGTGTGTGTGTGTCTGTGTGTGTTTGTCCCTGTGTGT
>CM042322.1:37979836-37982336 GCA_023566125.1 Zingel zingel | reverse complement strand
ACAGATACTAACTGTCACAAGCCTCCGTCAGATTAACATGTCAGAGCCATGGTCTGGGCCACAGATACTGTCACAAGCCTCCGTCAGATTAACACGTCAGAGCCATGGTCGGGGCCACAGATACTGTCACAAGCCTCCGTCAGATTAACACGTCAGAGCCATGGTCGGGCCACATACTAACTGTCCCAAGCCTCTGTCAGATAATGTAGCTGGACTTGAATGGCCTTCTTTTGTTCCATTTTCCCTTTCTCACAGCCTACTGCATTGAACGCTCCACCTACGTAAACACCTTTCCGTAATCAACGGCGCCATCATTACGTCGACCAGGTTAAGCGTAGGGTTCGGTTCGGTAGACAAAAATTCTAAGGTTCGACAGAAATCGAAACCCGTCAAAAAGCCCAATAGTCGGCAGAATCCAAAGCCGAATCCTGGGTTAGGTGCATCCCTGATTAAGGATGTTTGACTCTCTGTGGTCAGCACACAAAGAATCATACAGATATTTGTACAGGCGAACCACGTTGAAACTGAAAGCGCAGTGCGCTCAAAGTTAGAAATCATTCAGAGGTGCACGACCACTAACTGTCAAAAGCCTCCGTCAGATTAACACGTCAGAGCCATGGTCGGGGCCACAGATACTAACTGTCACAAGCCTCCTTCAGATAAACACGTCAGAGCCATGGTCGGGCCACATACTAACTGTCACAAGCCTCCTTCAGATTAACATGTCAGAGCCATGGTCGGGCCACATACTAACTGTCACAAGCCTCCATCAGATTAACACCTCAGAGCCATGGTCGGGGCCACAGATACTGTCACAAGCCTCCGTCAGATAAACACGTCAGAGCCATGGTCGGGGCCACAGATACTAACTGTCACAAGCCTTCTTCAGATAAACATGTCAGAGCCATGGTCGGGGCCACAGATACTAACTGTCACAAGCCTCCGTCAGATTAACACGTCAGAGCCATGGTCGGGGCCACAGATACTAACTGTCTCTCTCACCTCTGTAAACATTCAGAGGTGCACGACCACTGCCCAAAGGCAACTTGCGGAGCCTTCGCACTAGATGTCATTTTCTAGCTCACGCACCTCACGCCAGGAACACCGCGGCGGCCATTAACCTCGCTTTAGGCTGCTGAAATTTCCGAGCCTTGGTCGGGGCCGTAGATTCTGTCTTGCACAAACCTCATTTCATTTCATTTTCATTTCATTTATTTATTTATCTCGAACAATCAACAATGTTGCAAGACAATTTCTTTTTTTTTAAACATAAAATAAAACACAAACAATCAGAATCTAACAACAAAAAAAATAAAAATGATTAAAGGGATTAGTTCGAGAAGAAGCAGGCGGAAGCAAATAGCTTATTTGGTCCTGCCCCTTATTTCACAAAATCATAATACAAAGTAAATAGATATGCAAATACAGCATACAATCTTTTGGTCTTACAATAACTTAAACAATACAATAATATACAACAATACCTTTTAAATTACAAATTCCAATCCTATGTTTCAGTTAATTCTCTTCTGTATTGGTCAAGTAATGATGTCTTTGATCTATTTTTGAACTGAATGATATTGTGGCTCTGTTTGATGTCATTATTCAGTCCAATCCATACGGTCACCCCACAAACTGAAACGCACATGCTCTTAACAGTAGTTCGCACAAAAGGTTGCTTGAACATAGAATGACCTCTTAGATGATATCCCCCGTCTCTTTCATTAAACATTGCACGTATGTTACATGGTGAATTATTTTCTTTAACTTTAAACGTCAATTGTGCAGTTTTGAATGTAACAATGTCCATACATTTCAGCAAATGTGAATTAAAAAATGATGATGATTGGTGTGCTTATAATACCCAATGTGATGTATTATCCTAATTGCTCTTTTTTGCGCATTGCTACAGATGCACACACACACAAACACACACAAACACACAAATGCGCACACGCACACACACACACAAATGCGCACACACACAAATGCGCACACACACACACACACACAAACACACAAATGCGCACACACACACACACACACACAAACACACAAATGCGCACACACACACACGCACACACACACACACACACACAAACACACAAATGCGCACACACACACACACACAAACACACAAATGCGCACACACACACACACACAAACACACACACACACAAAAACACAAACGCGCGCACACACACACACACACACACACACACACAAATGCACACACACACACACACACACACATGTTAGTGTAGTCTTACTGTGGAAGTTAACCTGTCTGTTCATTCATGTGTTTTGATTGGCTGAATGGGGTCACAGGTCCCGCCCCAGCCGCTGTGGTTTGCTCCAGGATTGGCCAATGTCAGGAAGCTCCAGGAGCTGCCGTATCATCTGCTGCACGCCGGTCTGTGGGACGAGCTGCAACAAGAAGTCATCGGTAAGACATGGGAACAGGCTCAGTATTAATATTGATTAGTATTAAAAAAAAGTT
>CM042322.1:37969836-37974836 GCA_023566125.1 Zingel zingel | reverse complement strand
CTCTCCTTAATACAGTGCAGTCGCCCTGTCCCATGTGCAGAAAAAAAACCCCAAAGCATGATGCTACCACCCCCATGCTTCACAGTAGGGATGGTGTTCTTGGGATGGTACTCATCATTCTTCTTCCTCCAAACACGGTTAGTGGAATTATGACCAAAAAGTTCTATTTTGGTCTCATCTGACCACATGACTTTCTCCCATGACTCCTCTGCATCATCCAAATGGTGATTGGCAAACTTAAGACGGGCCTTGACATGTGCTGGTTTAAGCAGGGGAACCTTCCGTGCCATGCATGATTTCGAACCATGACGTCTTAGTGTATTACCAACATTAACCTTGGAAACGGTGGTCCCAGCTCTTTTCAGGTCATTGACCAGCTCCTCCCGTGTAGCCCTGGGCTGATTTCTCACCTTTCTTAGGATCATTGAGACCCCACGAGGTGAGATCTTGCATGGAGCCCCAGTCCGAGGGAGATTGACAGTCATGTTTAGCTTCTTCCATTTTCTAATGATTGCTCCAACAGTGGACCTTTTTTCACCAAGCTGCTTGACAATTTCCCCGTAGACCTTTCCAGCCTTGTGGAGGTGTACAATTTTGACTCTAGTGTCTTTGGACAGCTCTTTGGTCTTGGCCATGTTAGTAGTTGGATTCTTACCAATTGTATGGGGTGGACATGTGCCTTTATGCAGCTAACGACCTCAAACAGGTACATCTAATTTAGGATAATAAATGGAGTGGAGGTGGACATTTTAAAGGCAGACTAACAGGTCTTTGAGGGTCAGAATTCTAGCTGATAGACAGGTGTTCAAATACTTATTTGCAGCTGTATCATACAAATAAATAGTTAAAAAAATCATACATTGTGATTTCTGGATTTTTGTTTTTAGATTATGTCTCTCACAGTGGACATGCACCTACGATGACAATTTCAGACCCCTCCATGATTTCCAAGTGGGAGAACCTGCAAAATAGCAGGGTGTTCAAATACTTATTTTCCTCACTGTATATTGTATAGCCCATCTATGAGCAGACACCAGCGTGTCTGAGCCTCCCAGGACGGGGAGCTCCGAGCCAAGGCTCCGTCCACCATCTACCCTCTCCCTCATCCTCGGCTCCTTCCTCCCACTCTCTCCATCTCCTCTCTCCCTCATCCTCGGCTCCTTCCTCCCCCTCTCTCCCTCTCCTCTCTCCCTCATCCTCGGCTCCTTCTTCCCCCTCTCTCCCTCTCCTCTCTCCCTCATCCTCTGCTCCTTCCTCCCCTCTCTCCCTCTCCTCTCTCCCTCATCCTCTGCTCCTTCCTCCCCCTCTCTCCCTCTCCTCTCTCCCTCATCCTCGGCTCCTTCCTCCCCCTCTCTCCCTCTCTTCTCTCCGTCATCCTCGGCTCCTTCTTCCCCCTCTCTCCCTCTCTTCTCTCCGTCATCCTCTGCTCCTTCCTCCCCCTCTCTCCCTCTCCTCTCTCCGTCATCCTCTGCTCCTTCCTCCCCCTCTCTCCCTCTCCTCTCTCCCTCATCCTCGGCTCCTTCCTCCCCCTCTCTCCCTCTCTTCTCTCCCTCATCCTCTGCTCCTTCCTCCCCCTCTCTCCCTCATCCTCGGCTCCTTCCTCTTCCTCTCTCCCTCTCCTCTCTCCCTCATCCTCTGCTCCTTCCTCCCCCTCTCTCCCTCTCCTCTCTCCCCCATCCTCTGCTCCTTCCTCCCCTCTCTCCCTCTCCTCTCTCCCTCATCCTCTGCTCCTTCCTCCCCCTCTCTCCCTCTCCTCTCTCCCTCATCCTCGGCTCCTTCCTCCCTCTCTCTCCCTCTCCTCTCTCCCTCATCCTCGGCTCCTTCCTCCCCCTCTCTCCATCTCCTCTCTCCCTCATCCTCGGCTCCTTCTTCCCCCGCTCTCCATCTCCTCTCTCCCTCATCCTCGGCTCCTTCTTCCCCCTCTCTCCCTCTCCTCTCTCCCTCATCCTCGGCTCCTTCCTCCCCTCTCTCCCTCTCCTCTCTCCCTCATCCTCTGCTCCTTCCTCCCCCTCTCTCCCTCATCCTCGGCTCCTTCCTCCCCCTCTCTCCCTCTCCTCTCTCCCTCATCCTCTGCTCCTTCCTCCCCCTCTCTCCATCTCCTCTCTCCCTCATCCTCGGCTCCTTCTTCCCCCTCTCTCCCTCTCCTCTCTCCCTCATCCTCGGCTCCTTCCTCCCCTCTCTCCCTCTCCTCTCTCCCTCATCCTCTGCTCCTTCCTCCCCCTCTCTCCCTCATCCTCGGCTCCTTCCTCTTCCTCTCTCCCTCTCCTCTCTCCTTCATCCTCTGCTCCTTCTTCCCCCTCTCTCCCTCTCCTCTCTCCCCCATCCTCGGCTCCTTCCTCCCCTCTCTCCCTCTCCTCTCTCCCTCATCCTCTGCTCCTTCCTCCCCCTCTCTCCCTCATCATCGGCTCCTTCCTCTTCCTCTCT
This sequence comes from Zingel zingel, assembly GCA_023566125.1. NCBI lineage: Eukaryota > Metazoa > Chordata > Actinopteri > Perciformes > Percidae > Zingel > Zingel zingel. The sequence goes on along the minus strand of CM042322.1, from coordinate 37,972,412 downwards.
CCCTCTCCTCTCTCCCTCATCCTCTGCTCCTTCCTCTTCCTCTCTCCCTCTCCTCTCTCCCTCATCCTCTGCTCCTTCCTCCCCCTCTCTCCCTCATCCTCGGCTCCTTCCTCTTCCTCTCTCCCTCTCCTCTCTCCCTCATCCTCTGCTCCTTCCTCTTCCTCTCTCCCTCTCCTCTCTCCCTCATCCTCTGCTCCTTCCTCCCCCTCTCTCCATCTCCTCTCTCCCTCATCCTGGGCTCCTTCTTCCCCCTCTCTCCATCTCCTCTCTCCCTCATCCTCGGCTCCTTCTTCCCCCTCTCTCCCTCTCCTCTCTCCCTCATCCTCGGCTCCTTCCTCCCCTCTCTCCCTCTCCTCTCTCCCTCATCCTCTGCTCCTTCCTCCCCCTCTCTCCCTCATCCTCGGCTCCTTCCTCTTCCTCTCTCCCTCTCCTCTCTCCTTCATCCTCTGCTCCTTCTTCCCCCTCTCTCCCTCTCCTCTCTCCCCCATCCTCTGCTCCTTCCTCCCCCTCTCTCCCTCTCCTCTCTCCCCCATCCTCTGCTCCTTCCTCCCCTCTCTCCCTCTCCTCTCTCCCTCATCCTCTGCTCCTTCCTCCCCCTCTCTCCCTCTCCTCTCTCCCTCATCCTCTGCTCCTTCCTCCCCCTCTCTCCCTCTCCTCTCTCCCTCATCCTCTGCTCCTTCCTCCCTGTCTAACAGCAGCAAGCACCTGCCTTCTTTGCCTGCATCTTCTCCCTATTAACCTATACAATGACGTGTTGTCTCATGCGGGACGGGAGAAGACACAACATCAATGCATCTCTATTATTTGCGGGTGCGGGCGGTAATGGTCAAAAATTCTTCCGGGAGCGGGCGGGACCGGGACGAAGAACACAGTCCCGCGCAGGGCTCTACTCTGGAGGATACTTTTATAAAATGTTACGAGGAGGAGGAGGTGCTCGGTTTGTTTCAGGGACGTATTAGAAGTATTATTCTTTGGGTTTGTTGACATGATATTGGGCGCGCCCGCATCATGTAAACAAACAACGGGCGCATCTCCTGACGCAAGTCACGCTTCTGGTTTGGTCGTTCCCTATATAGTTCAGTGAGGGAGGGAATAAGGTTTCCACAGCTATTATATCGTGAGACATTTCTAAAAACTGATTGTTTTCATTCCCACACCGTTGGACAAACACTCGTTAAGGTGTTGCGATAGCAACAACCAAATTTGAAGTTGATCGGATGAAATCTCTACGAGGAGTTTGTTAAAAATATAGCAACTTGACTTTTAGGCCTACTTCCTGTTGCCACTAGGGGGCGCTATGACTTTGAGCCAATATCGGCCTTTATATGTCCTCAGGGTTGAATTAAAGCTAACCCACTTCTCCTGTTTCGATGGCGAAACGCACAAATTGGCCGCCCCGCCCCGGCCACACCCTATGACGAAAACTTTTTCTTTTAATAACTTTTCATCTTTAACGTATTACGATGGCACAGACCAAATTTGAAGTCGATCGGATGAAATCTCTAGGATGAGTTCGTTAAAGTACATGTGGAAATGGCCAAAATCGCACTAATTTGGTACAATCAATTAAAAATGCCGGACTTCCTGTTGGGTTTACGGTATGGCTCCAATTAGCTTTTTTGTACGGCTTGACATGCTACATATGTCTACCAAGTTTCATAAGTCTACGTTAAACATACTGCAGGGGCTCAATTTTTTTTGTAGGGGCCGCTAGCGAGCCATTTTTTAACGAATATTTACGGAACCATTAGAATATCTGACCAGGGCCTCTACACCTTAACTCCACCGGTGACCAAGATATATACTATAACCAGGGGCTCTACACCTTAACTCCACCGGTGACCAAGATATATACTATAACCAGGGGCTCTACACCTTAACTCCACCGGTGACCAAGATATATACTATAACCAGGGGCTCTCCACCTTAACTCCACCGGTGACCAAGATATATACTATAACCAGGGGCTCTACGCCTTAACTCCACCGGTGACCAAGATATATACTATAACCAGGGGCTCTACGCCTTAACTCCACCGGTGACCAAGATATATACTATAACCAGGGGCTCTACGCCTTAACTCCACCGGTGACCAAGATATATACTATAACCAGGGGCTCTCCACCTTAACTCCACCGGTGACCAAGATATATACTATAACCAGGGCCTCTACACCTTAACTCCACCGGTGACCAAGATATATACTATAACCAGGGGCTCTACACCTTAACTCCACCGGTGACCAAGATATATACTATAACCAAGAGTTTTTGAGTATGTTAAGCCCGTCAAAAAGGCGATTCATTGCGCGTTATAATAAGTCAGCGCTCGGGCCCTAAAAATATTGATTTTAGGGAAAATTGATTTTAAAAATGGTCCCAAAAACAAAAAGATGCATACGTGTTTTTGATTTCCTCCCCCCCTCCCCTTTTAATCCGTGTGTAGGTGCGGTTTTGTCAGTCAAAGTGATGGACAGCTCCGCCCACTGCCTCTCATTGGCTGCTGACGGCTCTCTGAGGAGGTGGAGCCTGACGGACGGCCAACAGCTGCTCTGCGTCCAGGAGGCACTGCCTGTT
>CM042322.1:37962336-37964836 GCA_023566125.1 Zingel zingel | reverse complement strand
AGTCTGGTGTAGTTTGGTGATGGTGATTTCGGGGCTGTTTCATGTTAAACTAAAAGGATCTTACTCTTTAACTAAAAGGTCTATCTCTGTAGTAATGGAAACCTGATTCCTTAGAATGACAGTGATTCTTATGTGCATGTATATACGTTTTTCGGTGTAACTGCGTTTGTGTCCTCTGCAGGAAGTGATCAGACTCTGAGCCTCTTTAACATCGGCAGAAACTCTGTGGACGGATTCCTCGACCTTCAACACGACGACAGCGTTTTGTCCGCCTGCGTCTCATCAGACAGCCGGCTGCTCGCCTCCGGAGCTGCTGACCAACTCATACGAGTAACAGTCTTTAGAAACAAACAGTAGTTGTAGCTGTTTCAAAATAAAAGCTGCTCCAGCTGTTTCAAAATAAAAGCTACTCCAGCTGTTTCAAAATAAAAGCTGCTCCAGCTGTTTCAAAATAAAAGCTGCTCCAGCTGTTTCAAAATAAAAGCTGCTCCAGCTGTTTCAAAATAAAAGCTGCTCAAGTTTCTTCAAAGTAAAAGCTGCTCCAGCTGTTTCAAAGTAAAAGCTGCTCCAGCTGTTTCAAAATAAAAGCTGCTCTAGCTGTTTCAAAATAAAAGCTACTCCAGCTGTTTCAAAATAAAAGCTGCTCAAGTTTCTTCAAAGTAAAACCTGCTCCAGCTGTTTCAAAGTAAAAGCTGCTCAAGCTGTTTCAAAATAAAAGCTACTCCAGCTGTTTCAAAATAAAAGCTACTCCAGCTGTTTCAAAATAAAAGCTACCCCAGCTGTTTCCAAATAAAAGCTACTCCAGCTGTTTCAAAATAAAAGCTGCTCAAGTTTCTTCAAAATAAAAGCTGCTCCAGCTGTTTCAAAATAAAAGCTACTCCAGCTGTTTCAAAATAAAAGATGCTCAAGTTTCTTCAAAGTAAAAGCTGCTCCAGCTGTTTCAAAGTAAAAGCTGCTCAAGCTGTTTCAAAATAAAAGCTACTCCAGCTGTTTCAAAATAAAAGCTGCTCAAGTTTCTTCAAAGTAAAAGCTGCTCAAGCTGTTTCAAAATAAAAGATGCTCCAGCTGTTTCAAAATAAAAGCTACTCCAGCTGTTTCAAAATAAAAGCTACTTCAGCTGTTTCAAAATAAAAGCTGCTCCAGCTGTTTCAAAATAAAAGCTACTCCAGCTGTTTCAAAATAAAAGCTGCTCCAGCTGTTTCAAAGTAAAAGCTGCTCAAGCTGTTTCAAAATAAAAGCTACTCCAGCTGTTTCAAAATAAAAGCTACCCCAGCTGTTTCCAAATAAAGCTACTCCAGCTGTTTCAAAATAAAAGCTACTCCAGCTGTTTCAAAATAAAAGCTGCTCAAGTTTCTTCAAAGTAAATGCTGCTCCAGCTGTTTCAAAGTAAAAGCTGCTCAAGCTGTTTCAAAATAAAAGCTACTACAGCTGTTTCAAAATAAAAGCTACTCCAGCTGTTTCAAAATAAAAGCTGCTCAAGTTTCTTCAAAATAAAAGCTGCTCAAGTTTCTTCAAAATAAAAGCTGCTCTAGTTTCTTCAAAATAAAAGCTGCTCAAGTTTCTTCAAAATAAAAGCTGCTCAAGTTTCTTCAAAATAAAAGCTGCTCTAGTTTCTTCAAAGTAAAAGCTGCTCAAGTTTTTTCAAAATAAAAGCTGCTCATGTTTCTTCAAAGTAAAAGCTGCTCAAGTTTCTTCAAAATAAAAGCTGCTCTAGTTTCTTCAAAGTAAAAGCTGCTCAAGTTTCTTCAAAATAAAAGCTACTCTAGTTTCTTCAAAATAAAAGCTGCTCAAGTTTCTTCAAAGTAAGAGCTGCTCAAGTTTCTTCAAAGTAAAAGCCTTCCAGCTATTTCAAAGTAAAAGCTTCAGTACTCAAGCTGCTTCAAAGTAAAAGCCCTGTATCTCACCGCAAATATACATCTTATACAAGTACGTGTGACTGTCACAGTGTTTGAATGTTCCCGTTCTTCTGTCTGAACTTTCTCTGTCAGATCTGGTCGGTGACCACCGGTGCGTTGCTGGACACTCTGTGTGGTTCAGACACTCCCGTCACGTCTGTCCTTCTGTTCAACCGCTTCATGGTTTCAGCCTCGACAGCCGCCGCCAGCGTCCACCTGTGGAATCTAAACTACGACACACGCCACAAACCCACCGCCCACGTCCCGGCAGGCTGCGCCCACGTGGCCATCACTAAAGACGCAGACCGCGTCTTCTACGTCCGACATCAGAGCCAGACGGAGGTCATCAGCTGGAACAACAACACAGGTCACTGCACAGTTACAGCACGGACACACAGACACGTCTCTGGGTTTGGTAACATATATATGTATATACTGTATATATAGTATGTATATATAGCCTATCTTATATATATCTTTTTTCGGTGCCTTTTTTCGCCTTTTTGTTGCCTTTTTGTCGCCTTTTTCCCTGTCTTTTTGTCGCCTTTTTGTCGCCTTTTTGTTGCCTTTTTGTTGCCTTTTTCCCTGCCTTTTTTCCTGCCTTT
>CM042322.1:37952336-37954836 GCA_023566125.1 Zingel zingel | reverse complement strand
CTGAGTTTTTTTTTTTGTCACACACACACACGCACACACACAGACACAATGGCTGCAGGACCCCCTAGTGGCTGCAGGGGCCCCTAGTGGCTGCAGGGGCCCCTAGTGGCTGCAGGGGCCCCTAGTGGCTGCAGTGGCCCCTAATGGCTGCAGTGGCCCCTAGTGGCTGCAGGGGCCCCTAGTGGCTGCAGGGGCCCCTAGTGGCTGCAGTGGCCCCTAATGGCTGCAAGACCCCCTAGTGGCTGCAGGGGCCCCTAGTGGCTGCAGTGGCCCCTAATGGCTGCAAGACCCCCTAGTGGCTGCAGTGGCCCCTAGTGGCTGCAGGACCCCCTAGTGGCTGCAGTGGCCCCTAGTGGCTGCAGGGCCCCTAGTGGTTGCAGTGGCCCCTAGTGGCTGCAGGGGCCCCTAGTGGCTGCAGTGGCCCCTAATGGCTGCAAGACCCCCTAGTGGCTGCAGTGGCCCCTAGTGGCTGCAGGACCCCCTAGTGGCTGCAGTGGCCCCTAGTGGCTGCAGGGCCCCTAGTGGTTGCAGTGGCCCCTAGTGGCTGCAGGGGCCCCTAGTGGCTGCAGTGGCCCCTAGTGGCTGCAGTGGCCCCTAGTGGCTGCAGGACCCCCTAGTGGCTGCAGTGGCCCCTAGTGGCTGCAGGGGCCCCTAGTGGCTGCAGTGGCCCCTAGTGGCTGCAAGACCCCCTAGTGGCTGCAGGGCCCCTAGTGGCTGCAGGGGAACCTAGTTGCTGCAGGCGCCCTTAGTGGCTGCAGGACCCCCCTAGTCGCTGCAGTGGCCCCTAGTGGCTGCAGGGGCCCCTAGTGGCTGCAGTGGCCCCTAGTGGCTGCAGGACCCCCTAGTGGCTGCAGGGGCCCTATGCATCTGTATAGTCCACCTTTAGGAAGAATTGGTTCTGCTTGAAGCAGAACATGGCAGATTTGCTGATTCTGAGACTCAGAAATTCAGGGTCCCTAGTGGCTGCAGGGGCCCCTAGTGGCTTTAGTGGCCCTTAGTGGCTGCAGGACCCCCCTAGTGGCAGCAGGGCCCCTAGTAGCTGCAGGGGCCGCTAGTGGCTGCAGTGGCCCTTAGTAGCTGCAGGACCCCCTAGTGGCTGCAGGACCCCCCTAGTGGCTGCAGGGCCCCTAGTGGCTGCAGGACCCCCTAGTGGCTGCAGTGGCCCTTAGTGGCTGCAGGACCCCCTACTGGCTGCAGGGGCCCCTAGTGGCTGCAGGACCCTTAGTGGCTGCAGGACCATTAGTGGCTGCAGGGGCCCTATGCATCTGTATAGTCCGCCTGTAAGAAGAATCGGTTCTGCTTGAAGCAGAACATGGCAGATTTGCCGATTTAGAGACTCAGAAATTCCCCCAAAAGAAGCAAAGAGTTTGTGAGTCGGCTGCTTTTAAAAAATGTAATCTTAGCTTTGCTTGATTTGCTTAACTCTAAGATGGATACGGAACTTTTTTGCTGACTTTTTTAGGTCTTTATGTCGACCAAACTGTAAGTGAGAAGACATGAGACATGCAATAATAACAGTCAGAGATGTTTGACTTTTGCTAAATTAAAGCATGTTAGTTTGTTTCTGTTGCTAAACGACAGTGGGCACAACTGAAGCCACATGTGCAAAACTCAAACTACAGTCCGCTGTGACATGGCGTGAGATGGAGGACCCAAATGCAGAGAGAGAGGCGGCAGGCAGGAGATGGTGTGAACTCGAGGATCTTTAATAATTACCAAAAACGGCAGAACAGAGGCAGGAAAAACCAAGGAACAGGACGAAACACGAAACGATCTGACACCAGACAAAGGTAACACAGGGGCTAAATAAACGAGGTAATGAGAAGACGCAAGACAGGTGACACCAGGGCTGGGGAACAGGTGGAGCACATCAGACAATCACACAGGCAGGAAGACACAAAGTAAAGCTGAACAAGACAAGACAAGACAGAAAACCGAAGAAACCGAAATACACAATACACAAAACAGGTTACAACACAACAGGGAACAGAAATATACAGAATAAATATGCAAACACCAGGAAAATACAGAAATAAATAATACAGGCAACAGAAACAGGTAACAGAAATGTCCATAGCCATCACAGTCTGCACTACCAACAGTCACCTGAACTAAACAGTTCATATCACCTGCAAAACTCATTCACAGCAACACAACTCTTCACACACATCTCAGAACAGGTTCAGTGCAGAGAAACACACACACACACACACACACACACACACACACACACACACACACACACACACACACACACACACACACACACACACACACACACACACACACACACACACACACACACACACACACACACACACACACACACACACACACACACGACCTTTTCTGTTTAACCAGAAACAGCTCTGAGGTCGCTAGCGCTAAACCCACCAGACTCCATGTAAATAATCAGGACTTTTAGCGTGTATAGAGCCAATATATTTCCACATGTAGATTTGTTAACTATATGTTTATTTCAACCAAAACTAGAGTTGTG
>CM042322.1:37942336-37947336 GCA_023566125.1 Zingel zingel | reverse complement strand
CAACCTTACTGCATAATAGTTGTCTTATCTGATGCCCTCACCAGGCTGATTTAAGAATTGAATTTAGGCTGCTATATTTAACAGTGAGTTCATTTCATTCAGGTGTGAGGATGGTGGATCAGGAAAGACAGAGGAAGGCAACAGGTAGGTCTAACATTAGGTGGAAGTGTAGGGGGAGCCATTTGATACCAACAGATTAATTTCTTAATATTATTAATATGGAAAAACTAATGAAAAATCTATTACTTGTTTGTTTGGCAATATGTCTTAGTGGAGAAGAACACAGGCAAGGCGTGAATGAGACAGACATAAGGGGCGCCAAAATTGTTGCTGCATACCCCTCTGACCCTGGGTAGTTGCGCCCCTGGTTCCAGCATCATTCTGACCTATATTTATGTTTTTAGAGGCGGTGCCCTCTAGTGGCCATAGTAGTTCTGATTTTGTTCCCCGCCCCCTCTAATCTGACCCACAGCACAGTTCTCCGTCCTCATATCTAAACCAGAGAAGGTAACGGTCGCAGTTTTAAACACGTCGTTAACATTGTGAAGACGTGACTTCACTTCCTGAAGGTTACCACGTCACACAGAACGAGTAACAAACCTAAATATAGGTCACAATGATGCTGGGACGATCCACTTATGGGGGAGTTTTTCAGGGGAGGAAACTCTCTGAATTGATATCACATTATTGTTTTGAAATAAGAATAATGTAGGATTTTATGAGACTAAATTAAAACCAAAAAAGTTTGTCTGTGTGTTCCACAGAAGACAAGAAATCCGGCAAAACATTTTATATCAGTGACGATAAGAATAAGAAGACCTGGCTAGAGGTTCAGAGCTACTGCAAAACAACTTTCACTGATCTGATCAGTGGAGTCAAACAGCTAGAAGACTTCAAGAGACAGCGCCAGAATGATTCAAACCCGTCCCAGAATGATGCAGAACGTTTCTGGATCGGCCTGTTCAGAGACTGCTGGAGTTGGTCAGATGGTCAGTTTCTCTTTCAGATCCTGGGATGAACATAGAACAAGAGCCTGAGAAGACATGTGCTATGACTCCGTCAAATGGAAAATGGAGATCCGATAACTGTGAGAAAACCAAACCCTTCTTCTGCTACAACGGTGAGTCTAACTGTACATCTACATCTCTTTAATGATTCACTTTATTTATTAGTTGATTATAAGAATTATGGCCGCACGGTATGAGGTTCATCGTTGTTGAATAACTTGATAATGATATAACTTGCGATGAATAAACATAAACTGTTCTCAGTTTTGCTAACAAACTAAAACTAAAAACCAACTGCCTGTTAGATATAAAACAAATGTTACAGCTGTTATTTAAACTGTCTTGTGTTTGTCTCCACGCATTTGGGTCTCTGCCCATGATTGGCTCCACCACTAATTGTCTCTGCCACTAATTGACTATGACACTAATTGACTCCAACATTAATTGGCTCTACCCCTGACTAATTGACTCCGCCCCTGACTGACTCCGCCCCAGAATGACTCTGCCCCTGACTGACTCCGTCCCTGATTGACGCCGTCACTGGTGGACTCCCCTTCTCCCCTGACAGATTCAGTGATCCTGATCGAGAAGGACATGACCTGGGTGGACGCGTTATACTACTGCAGAGATCACTATCGCGACCTTGTCTCCATCACCAGCCTGGACGAGCAGCGCTGGGTCCAGGAGAGAGCCAAGATGGCCTCCAGTCCATACGTGTGGCTGGGACTGCGCTACACCTGCACTCTGGACTTCTGGTTCTGGGTCACTGTCAAGACGGTCCGCTACACCAACTGGGGCCCCGGCTAGTCTGGAGACGACTGCAACATGTCTGGAGCCATGGACCGAGAGGGAACGTACCGGTGGGTCAAAATGATCGACAACAACCACAAGTTTAATTTCATCTGTTCCACATAAAAACCAGCAGAATGTAACTAAGTACATTTACTCAAGTACTGTACTTAAGTAGTAATGTTGTTGAGATGAGGTACTTTACTTAAATCTCAAAGTAAATATTTATAAGTCTTAATATTTCGGAAAAAAGTCGTAATATTTCTGAAAAAAAGTCATAATATTTCCAGAAAAAAGTTGTTATATTTCTGAAAAAAGTCGTATTATAAGAAAAAAAACCATAATATTTCAAGTAAAAATTCTTAATGTTTCAAGATAAAAAACGTATTATTTCAGAAAGAAGTCGTAATATTTCAAGTAAAAAAGTCGTAATATTTCAAGTAATATTTCAAGTAAAAAAGTCATAATATTTCGGAAAGAAGTCGTAATATTTCAAGTAAAAAAGTCGTAATATTTCAAGTAAAAAATTTGTAATATTTCGGGAAAAAAGTTGTAATATATATGTTTAACTTTACATTTTAACAGTGTGGGATTAATACTTTTACTTAAGTTAAGGATGTGTTTTATTCATTTACTCACTTTGTTTGCAGTGGTGTGATGTTGACATACTGTGTGTCCTCTGGGATTATTGAATGGCATTCTGGGAAATGTAGGAACTCACATCTCAAAGGAAATATTTCAAGAAAAAATTTCACAATCTTTTTTTAATAAAAAAAAGTAATATTTTGGGAAAAAGTCGTATTATTTCAAGTAAAAAAACTCTTTTTTTTACTTGAAATATTAAGTAATATTTAAAGAAAAAAAATAATATTTCAGGTAGAAAATAAGTAATTTTTTGGGGAAAAAGTCATAATATTTCAAGTAAAAACACGTAATATTTCGAATAAAAAAAGTCACAATATTTTGGCAAAAAGTCGTAATATTTCAAAGAAAAAAATCGTAACATTTTAGAAAATAAGTTGTAATATTTTGGGGAAAAAGTAGTAATAATTTAAGAAAAAATAAGTAATATTTCAATAAGAAAGTTGTAATATAGATCTTTTACTTTACATTTTAACAGTGTGGGATTAATACTTTTACTTAAATTAAGGATGGTTTTATAAATATACTCACTTTGTTTGCAGTGGTGTGATGTTGACATACTGTATGTCCTCTGGGATTATTGAATGGCATTCTGGGAAATGTTGGTAACTTATATCCCAAAGTATCTATTTCAAATTAAAAAAAGATTTTTCTTTTTTTTAAAAGTCGTAATATTTTGGGACAATTTTATTGAATGGCAAAAAAAGTAAGCAAAAAAGTAATAATATTTCGAGTAAAAAGTCATAATACTTCAAGAAAAAAAGTCGTAATATTTTTTCTTCTTAAAGTGTGAAGTTCTGGTGAATATCTGATGTTATATTATGTAAAATCTGATTCTGATTATCACATTTCTTCTTGAGTTTTATGTAACCAAAGAATAGTTCTCTCTGAGTCTAAATAAACTGTTAAACCACAGAGTGGTCATCTCTTTTCACTAACCCAAAATCCTGTTATCACATCATGAAACTGGGTCCATGTGTGTACTGGGTCTGTGTGTACTGGGTCTGTGTGTACTGGGTCTGTGTGTACTGGGTCTCTGTGTGTACTAAGTCTGACCGTGAAATGGGTATGTGTGTAATGGGTCTGTGTGTACTGGGTCTCTGTGTACTGGGTCTGTGTGTACTGGGTCTGTATGTGAAATGGGTCTCTGTGTACAGGGTCTTTGTGTGTACTAAGTCTGTCTGTGAAATGGGTATGTGTGTAATGGGTCTGTGTGTACAGGGTCTTTGTGTGTACTAAGTCTGTCTGTGAAATGGGTCTGTGTGTACTGGGTCTGTGTGTACTGGGTCTGTATGTGAAATGGGTCTCTGTGTACAGGGTCTCTGTGTGTACTAAGTCTGTCTGTGAAATGGGTATGTGTGTAATGGGTCTCTGTGTGTACTAAGTCTGTCTGTGAAATGGATATGTGTGTAATGGGTCTGTGTGTACAGGCTCTCTGTGTGTGCTGGGTCTGTATGTGAAATGGGTCTCTGTGTACAGGGTCTCTGTGTGTACTAGGTCTGTATGTGAAATGGGTATGTGTGTATGGGGTCTGTGTGTACTGGGTCTCTGTGTACTGGGTATGTATGTGAAATGGGTATGTGTGTACTGGGTCTGTGTGTACTAGTCAATCCAATACTTTCCATCTACTTCTTAACACCAACATGCAATTCACAGATTCGAACTTCCGGGATCAGTTACTCTACAGCGAAATGTTATTAAATCACAAACGACGCATCTTTCCTACCGTAGGATAACCACCAGCTACAAACTAATTTTCATCAAAACGAACCGTCCTCCAACCTGGAGAAATAACATTGGTCTCTACGAGCAGCTGGCCGTAAAACGGCAGTAAGACGAGTGCTTAGGGGCCGTCTACAAATTATAATACCTTAGGGACCGTCTACAAACTACAACACCTTAGTCTACAAGCATCTGTTTCTACCAAAAATAATTAGCGCTGGTCAGGGGGTACTTGGCTTAAAGAAACAATTAAAAAGGGGTACATTATTGAAAAAGTTTGAGAACCACTGCTGTAAACCATACCATTTATTTTTAATATGTTGTAGTGATGCATGCATTGTGTGTAACTTTTGTGTGTAGTCATGCAAATTCTGTTCTATTAAGTGCCCAGAAGGACATCTAGTGGTCTTTGTATAATACTACAATCCTAAACCTGCCTCTGCCAAATGGCAGCTTCTGATTGGTCGTTTGAAAGCTTATCAGAAAGTCTTTTCCTGTTTGAAAACGGTTAACTCCCTGACGAAGGCTTGTATGCTGAAGCGCGTCAGTTTTTTTTTAACATTTAAATGACACACTCTCTTCTCAAAAAGACAACTAATGTTGCAGTACCCCAGGGCTGTGTTGTTCACTTTATATGCCTCCCACTCTATTGACCCTGTCTACCAAATTTGATGACCCTACACCAGGGGTCACTAACCTTTTTGAAACTGAGAGCTACTTCATAGGTACTGAGTCATACGAAGGGCTACCAGTTTGATACGCTCTTCTGAAATAACACATTTGCTCAGTTTGCCTTTAGTTATATATGATTATGAATGATTAATGATAGTCATCTATGTG
>CM042322.1:37929836-37932336 GCA_023566125.1 Zingel zingel | reverse complement strand
GACAAACACACACACACACACACACACACACAAACAGGGACAAACACACACACACAGAGACACACACAAACATACACACAGGGACAAACACACACAGACACACACACACACACACACACACAGGGACAAACACACACAAACACACACACACACACACACACATGCACACAGACACACACACACACACACACACACACACACACACACAAACAAACACACAAACATACACAAACACATAGACACACACACACACACACACACACAAACAGGGACAAACACACACAAACATACACACACACACAGACACACACACACACACACACACACACACACACACACACACACACGCACAGGGACAAACACACACAGGGACAAACACACACACACATAGGGACACACACACACACACACACACACACACTCACACAGGGAAGACAAATATATATATAGACGAACTGAATAATGTTTGGTAATAAATAATAATGATAATAATAATAATAATGTTTGGTAATAAATAATAATAATAATAATAATGTTTGGTAATAACGTGCACGTGTCTGCAGGAGGAAGAGCGCCGTGGAGTCGGTGAGGCGAGACGACGTGGACGGAAACACGTACGACACCAGTCTGGACATGGTCAGGTACAAGAACAACTTCATACTACAACTACTTGTGATGTGGTGAGAGATGGAGGACCCAAATCTAGAGAGATACGGCAGGCAGGAGATGGTGTGAGCTCACGGATTTAATAATAACAAAAAATCAAAATAAAACAGGAAGCAGAACATAAAAAGGGAAATACACAACTCAATATACACAGGACACAATACATAGACCACAACACACAGACCACAACACACAGACCACAATACACAGGACAAAATACACAGACCACAATACACAGACCACAACACACAGACCACAACACACAGACCACAACACACAGACCACAATACACAGACCACAACACACAGACCACAATACATAGACCACAACACACAGACCACAACACACAGACCACAATACACAGACCACAACACACAGACCACAATACACAGACCACAATACACAGACCACAACACACAGACCACAATACATAGACCACAACACACAGACCACAACACACAGGACAAAATACACAGACCAAAACACACAGACCACAACACACAGGACAAAATACACAGACCACAATACACAGGACACAACACACAGACCACAATACACAGGACACAATACACAGACCACAATACACAGACCACAACACACAGGACACAATACACAGGACACAACACACAGACCACAATACACAGGACAAAATACACAGACCACAACACACAGACCACAACACACAGACCACAACACACAGACCACAACACACTGACCACAATACACAACACACAGACCACAATAAAAAGGACACAATACACAGGACACAATACACAGACCACAATACACAGACCACAATACACAGGACACAATACACAGGACACAATACACAGACCACAACACACAAACCACAACACACAGACCACAATACACAGACCACAATACACAGACCACAAAACACAGGACACAATACACAGGACACAATACACAGACCACAATACACAGACCACAATACACAGGACACAATACACAGACCACAATACATAGACCACAACACACAGACCACAACACACAGACCACAATACACAGGACACAATACACAGGACACAATACACAGGACACAATACACAGACCACAATACACAGACCACAACACACAGACTACAACACACAGACCACAATACACAGACCACAACACAGACCACAATACACAGGACACAATACACAGACCACAATACACAGACCACAATACACAGACCACAACACACAGGACACAATACACAGGACACAATACACAGACCACAACACACAGACCACAACACACAGACCACAATACACAGACCACAATACACAGACCACAACACACAGACCACAACACACAGACCACAACACACAGACCACAATACACAGACCACAACACACAGGACACAATACACAGGACACAATACACAGACCACAATACACAGACCACAACACACAGGACACAATACACAGGACACAATACACAGGACACAATACACAGACCACAATACACAGACCACAACACACAGACCACAACACACAGGACACAACACACAGACCACAATACACAGACCAAAACACACAGGACACAACACACAGACCACAATACACAGGACACAATACACAGACCACAATACACAGGACACAATACACAGGACACAATACACAGACCACAATACACAGACCACAATACACAGGACACAATACACAGACCACAATACACAGACCACAATACACAGACCACAACACACAGACCACAACACACAGACCACAATACACAGACCACAATACACAGACCACAATACACAGGACACAATACATAGACCACAACACACAGGACACAATACACAGGACACAATACACAGACCACAATA